>QLOI01003739.1:0-16663 GCA_003313605.1 Tuber umbilicatum | reverse complement strand
AATGGTAAACACCGGTACACAAAGAAGTGCATCATACAACCCGCTGAAGGCAGAAGGCACAAGGTCATGTGCGTCCGGTGCCGTTCTCGGCGCATTGAGTGTGATATTGTATTGTATGGCTGCGCATAGGGTATTTCATCTTGCATGAAGGGAGGATGGGGGGGGGGTGCATGTAGGCTCCCGTTGGGAGGCGGGTTGTACGAGGATCTGGTATTTTATGCGGTGGAGTGGAGGGAAAGGGTGAGCACGTTGGTTCGTCATTTCTGGTTTTTGTTTTTGTTTTTATTTTTGTTTCCCCGGGGTTATGACGACCATAGGAGATAGGATAGGACAAGAGGTGCAGGTAGAGATATTGGTACTGCATCACTTGAACCGAAAGGAATGGATTGGTAAAACCAATTCTATAATCATAATTCATAACTAATTGAAACTCCAAACTTGCGATACTCTCTATCTAGCGTTTTCCCCTCCCGCTACTACAGGAACCCTCCCCCCAGGAACACCTAGGACTAACTAACATAGGCCGGTAGAGGGTTACTACCAGCTAGCAAAACCCTAGAACACCCCGCCTCTCCTTTCCCACCCCCACCACAATAATGGTGGTGGTGATGGTGGTAATGTCTATCACGTCCCTCCCCCCTCTCTCTCTCCCTATCTCTTGGCCTAATCGAAGTATCGTAACTCCTCACAGACCTCTGATCTTCAAAGTACCCCTCGTCGTCTTCGGACTTTGTTTTGTGCTTCCGGTGGTGGTGATGGCGGCGGCGGCTGTGGTGGTGCGTTTTGGTGACTATTTGTAGGTGTAGGGATGAGGAGGAGGGGGAGGGTTGTGGCGGTAGCGGTAGTAGTGCTCTGGGATCTCGTGTTTTCTGCGGGGAGGGGGAAGGTGGAAGTGATATTGAAGGGGTAGAGGTGGATGGGGAGATGGGCGGCTGCGAAGGGGGGGCCGGGGTGAGAGGGGTGTGAGGGAGTGCAGGAGAAGTAGGGGGATGAGGAGTAGAGGAAGAGGAAGACTTATTTGATACCGAATGCCTACCCTTTCCACCAACTATCAACGGCCCCAACTTATCCTTTATCTTCTTATGGTCAATCCTACTGTGCCTCCTACCCTCCTCCTCCTCTACTTCTCCCCCCCCCTCCCCACCACCACCGTCACATATCCTCTTCCTAACAGCACTCACAATCTTCTCCGTCTTCTCCTGTTCCCTGAGCGCGCGCTTGATAGGCTTGCACTCCAAGAGCCCCTTGTTAATCTTCCTGAGGGCCTTGGTCGCCTTCTCCATCTCGCGCAGCACCTTCCGCCTGTCCGGGTCATCATGCATGAGCGTTCCCAGCACTGGGGCCAGTCTGCTCAGGCTCCCTTGCAGGGTGGACCAGGAGTCTATGAAGTTTCCGCGCAGCTCCTCTCGCGCATAGCGGTTGTTGTACTGCGGCTTCCGTAGGTGGCGGAAGGCGGATTCGAGCGGGGGGGCCATCAATGGGCCGAGAAGGCCGGCTACACCCAGGACTATTTCTGCCCCGGACATTATTATTTTTCCCCTCTTTGCTTGGAAAGAAAGATGTTCTTGGCGAGCGAGCAGTGGATCGTTCGTTCCGTCCTTCTGCCCCACTTCTTTTGTAGATGGGAACTCTTAGTTGTATAAATAAGTTGATCTGGAAAAATAAAAGTAAAAATAAAAAGTGTGAAAATTATATATGGGCGAGTGAATGATTGAAAAGTTGCAAAAGCCAGGGGCTTTATCGATTGACTGGCCTACTCAATGGACTGACAAAATCTCCCAATGATATCCCTAAACTCCCTATACAGATGTGGGTTTCCTGGCCTATATATCCACATCCACCCATATAGTGTCCCCCGATAGACTACTATCCGTTCCACCAGAGGCGCCAAGAGAGGCCTTCCACGGGTACCAACCTACCCTATAGTTTCGCCGAGCAGCGGGGATATACGGTAGGTATAACGTTATCGTTTCGAATGGGAAAACGGGTCTTCTAGAAGACAACCGCCGGAAAGAATGCTTCCCTCCCAGTGCTATATCATACATAAAGACGGAAACCCCTTCCCTAGTACCGTAGAGTACCATCACTAGGCAGGCAGACTGTAGGACAAACTGGTCATTCATTCCTCCCCCGTCGCTTAGTGGCGGTTTTTTTTTTTTTTTTGGCCACCATATCACTCTATACGAAGCACTGCACTTATGTCATTTCTGCAGAGGGAGAGGTAGTGCCCGCAAATGGAAAGACAGTATAACCGGGGCGTAAATGGCAAGCCCTGTCTAGTATTTCGTGCCTTCTTGCTTGAGGAGGGGGAGGATTAACCAATGGACAGTGCAAACTAGGCGGGAATATTCCATTTGTTTTGGGAAACCATGGGTTCCTGCTTCGCAGCACCTCATGGAGAGCATTCGAGCCTCTGGTAATTGCAAGGTAGGAAAGCACGTGAAGTATAACGGATAGTAGCGTTAAATATTCATTCTCGTCCTGAACGTTGTACCCCTCGAGAACGGGAATCAAAACGTCCCATAGGATGGGGATAAGGAGCATCCGGATCGTATGATATCATAATAGAGAAAAAGAAAAAGAAATATATGGCAAAAAGCATAAGCAACATTATCTTTTATCGCCAGAAAGAAGCAGGAGTGGCCAAAGAAAAAGAAATGAAGTAGTGGACCGGGTGCACAACTGATCACTCGCCCACATTTTGCCCGGAAAATAACAACAGATCAATAGACGTTAAAGGTAATAATAGTAGACGAACAGGGTGTATTTAATACAAGCGACGAATATATGAGATGCCCTAATCATGAAAAACCCTATTGCTTCCATGATCCGACTCGCGCGGAGCGTACCTCGATCTAGAACCATGAGACCTGTAATAGTCCCCTCCACCTCCAGCACCTCGGTACCTACCGCCACCGCTGCTACCCCTTGTTCTGTATCCAGGAACATAGTTTCTGCCTTGATAGCCACCCCTATAATGTCCAGTACTCACACCACTATGAGCCCCACGAGGCGGCGGTCGGTTGTCCCTTGGAGCTCGGGGACTATTGGTCTCCTGATCGTATCGGCTACGCTTGGCCTCGGATGAACCCTGGGACCCCTCGAACCCCCTCTTAAGTGGAGTAACTGGCGCAGAGTGTGGGTGGTCTTTAACGCTACCATCCGCAGGGGGTAAATTATTGTGATCCCCCAGGAAGCGGTCATCAACATCCCTGCGGCCAAGATCCAGTAAAGGGGTCAGGTGGCTAGTCCGATTCTGGAGAGAATCAATTGCCGTTCCAATAATCACAGCCCCAGCCTCCCCAGGAACCTTAAGCAACCCCGACCACATCTCCAGGAAAGGCTTGACCGATCCTAGCGCATCAAGGGCAGCAATTGCTTTGTTGATGGCCTCATTGAGTCGAGCGGATGCAACATCAAAATATTTCGTTAATTCCTCCTCAGCCCGGGGGTAGTCGGGAAAGATTTCCGATTTGAGTTGAGGGTACGACCTTACAACCCATTTCAGGGATCCCCGTTCGATATTGGTTGATGAAAAGAGTGAACCGAAAAAATTCTCGGGATGATGCCTAACCAAATAAAGTGCTGTCAGGTGGACCTGGGAGTCTGATGTGGTCAAGGCCGAGAGACTTCCGGCGACGGTGCTTATCAAAGCGTCGAATGATCCCGAAGTGGCTTTCGAGATTATCAAGCGCGCATTACCAATTATTAAGTTGTGGATCTATTAGGCGCGCGTTAGAGGAGAAAAGAAAAAGACAAAGGCCAATGGAGGGAGGAGGATGACTTCAGTGTTTGTTGTAGGATCATTGAGAAGGTGAGAAATCCTATTAGCTGACCATGTGGTTCCGAATTGTGAGAATAACTCAAATAGATAAGACAAAGCCTTCTTCCTGGTGGACTGAGAATGCTGTTGATCGCAAGCGGTTTCGCAAATATTTGTGAATGCTTCCTGCCGCTGACCCGTTGGCCAGAAATTATCAAATCGAGTCAGCCCTCTCTGTCCATCGCTCTCTTTTTCTTGTGTTCGATTGTAATGATATCATTGATCAATCCAATTTTGACAGCAACTCCTCATGTTCGTTGTAGTCAACGCTTTCATCAGCGGATTAAGAATTTCTTATTCACCTCAGAGTTAACGGTCGATAACCTCGAGTTCCTAGCGGAATGATAATCTGCCTGAAGAGTTTCCTCGACAGCGGCATCGCCACTTGCCGAAAAGCGTGGAATATCGGGCGAATAGCTAACAGTGTCCTCCTCTGACATCCTTCTGTCTCGTTCCCTATCTCTCTCGGTACTTCTTCTTCTTCCTCGATGTTGATTGTGTCGTGGGTAGCGTCCACCAGAGTGACGAGGGGGCGAGTAATGTTGAGCAGAACCAGGCATTATAACGCGCGAACGAGATTTTATCTCGGAAAAGTTAGGGGAACCTCAAAACAGTATTATACTTTTTTTTTTTTGTCTTATTAGCTTTATCCTCTTTGTTTTGAAGTGAAGCGGTTGAAAATGTAAAGACCAGCAATAAAATAAGGATTATAAGGATTAATTCCTCCTTTTTTTTCGTCTTGTTTCCTTCTTTGTGTTTGTTCCCGATGATCTGGTGGTGGACGCGGCTAACCAAAGAACCGGGGGGGGATCAAGTCTGGGAAGGGGGAAAGCAGGGGGATAAAGCAAGAATGAGGGGTAATGGAAAGCTTACGGCGAATAACCGCCCAATTGCAAACAGCGATAGTAGAAAAAAGGGAACGATGGGTGGTGTGTGGGATGAAAGAGGATGGGAGAGTTGAAGAGAAGAAAGAGTTGAGAGGAAGGATGTTTGACCAATCGCAGCGTTGAGCTGGTAAAGAAAAAACCCTGTCGTCATGCGCCCTGCCAAGACAGAGCAGGACAAGACATTTTTGATGTTCTCCGGCAACCGTTGCACGGAGGGTTGTTGGTAGGCCCAAAGCAAAGAAGCTTCCCTGCAAATCTGGCTGCAGCTTCGAGAAACGTGTCTACAGTTCCTGTATTCTATCCCTCTCCAACTCCTGCAGAGGATCAACAAACACTTCCCTTGACATTCGCCCTTCTCTCTCAACCCATAATTGGCATTTCCTTTCTCCTCTCTCCCACGTTATAGCCATCTTCATGATGGCTAAACTCACCCTTTCACTATTGGCAGTCTGCACCACTCTTTTGACACCAGGCACCACCGCAGCAAATACGGACAATGGGCAATGGGTCCTTGCCAATGAGATCTCAAGGGTCTCAAATCAAAGTTTGATGTGGGGTCCCTATCGGCCGAATCTTTACTTTGGGGTTAAGCCAAGGATACCGAAGAGTATGATTACTGGCTTGATGTGGAGCAAGGTTGATGATTTTGCATCGGTTGCTCAGAGTACGTCATTTTCTCAGTGTTTATCGTTCAAAGAAATGAAACTTCATCGCTTAACCCGATCACGAGATAGCCGTGCGACATACATGCGAGCAGAGTGACGATATGGCGGGTTACGGATGGGACGAATATGATGTGAGGGCCGGAGGGCACCAGGTCATAAGAGATCCCGGGAATTCCATCGATATACACACAGAATTTATCAAAGTTGAAGGAGGAGAAAATGGTGAGATTAGTTCTATCCGGGCAGGGTTTCAGGCTTAACAATAATCCTTCGAAATGTTAGGGGGCCATTGGGGAGTTCGTGTCAAGGGGATACCAAGAGCTGAAGGTAGGTAAAGAGAGATGAATCCCGGATCAATTGGAGCGAAAACTTATTGCCTATATAGCCCCAGCGGACTTGAAAACCATGGTGATTTTTTACGCCGGTCTCGAAGGACTAGGAAGCCTTAGCTTGCAAAATGAACCCGACGAAAGAGGATTGGCTGGCGATGTTACACTCGAAGGCTCAATTCCAAAACTAGGCGAGTTCAAGATAGATATTACCACAGGGCCGAGCACCAATAAACCCCCGCAAGCCGGGCATAAGAAATATTGGAACGAGAAGCCATTAGATCGCACTTCATACCGTTCCCTACAAGTCCCTGAGGAGGATGTCTGGAAAGCAAAAGGTATGCATTATATACCAAAAAACAGAAGATAAAACTGATTGTCAGCAAAATCAAGATATACTCTTTATGGGCCTTCGCGACAACTTTCTTAAAGTCAAGGAGAAATATGGAGAATCGGATCTCCCACCTCCATGGCAAGCCTTTACTATCCCAAATACTTTTGGGCCAGGGAATTTCCACATGATTCAAAAGGTTTTCGAGGGTGGGTTTGAGGTAAACCACGATGCAGATTCCAGGCGCAAAAGGTCATTACCGTGACCACAGGACTAATTCAATCTTAGTTTGATATTCTCTACTCTTCGGCCTCAGCGCCTACATCTATGACCAGTACCTCCCCAACACGGTCTCCCCAAATGATTAGTACTGACAACCGCCCCAGCCGATATCCTCACGGAAAAAATCCGAACCGTAGGCAGGTCTTTCGCTGATCGTTTCGAAAATATCTTTCCGCGAGAACCTCCTTTCAATGCCCCTCGTTATCAACAATTTGCCCGCAATTTCTTCTCAAATCTCCTTGGTGGCATTGGCCATTTCCATGGTACCTCTGTCGTTGATCGCACATACGCCCCGGAATATGAAGAAGAAGATGAAGGCTTTTGGGAAGAGGCTAAAGATGCCCAGGCACGTCCAGACGCTGCAAAGTTAGAAGGTCCAACCGAATTGTTTACGAGTATTCCTTCAAGGCCATTCTTTCCTAGGGGCTTCCTGTGGGACGAGGGGTTCCATCTATTACCAATTATTGACTGGGATATGGACTTAACCCTCCAAATTGTGAAAAGCTGGATATCGCTTGTTGACGAGGATGGATGGCTTCCAAGAGAACAAATTTTAGGAGACGAGGCCCGCAGCAAGGTTCCCCAGGAGTTTCAGACTCAGTATCCTCACTATGCTAACCCGCCAACGTTATTTTTTGTCTTGACCAAGTTCATCGATCAATTTGAGGAGTTTCAATCAAAGAGAGGCGACTCAAGTATGCCCCCTCCTCCCAGCGAATCCCTTCAAGTGCTAACCATCGATCACTAGTGAACGAATATCTTGATAAGGAGTCATTCAGCAATCTATTCTCTTCCGATGATCTTCCCACTGTTCACCTCAAGAACCCTGAAGCGGCTTCAGAATACCTTCGGTCAATCTATCCTAACCTTCGGCGCAATTACTTTTGGTACCGTAAGAGCCAGTCCGGTGAGATCCGCGGCTGGGATCGCAATGCGTACTCCAAAAAGGAAGGATATCGCTGGCGTGGACGTACTCCCGAACATTGCTTGACATCCGGTCTCGATGATTACCCGCGAGCCCGTCCCCCGCACACTGGGGAACTTCATGTTGATCTTCTTTCGTGGATCGGGATGATGACAAGTTGTATCAAGCGCATCGCAGCTGCAATTGACGAGCATGACGACGTAGCAGAGTTTGAGCAGTACGAATACGCTATCAAGAAAAACATTGACGACTTGCACTGGAGCGAGAAGCACCAAACCTACTGTGATGCCACAATTGACGATTTTGAGGAGAGCGTACATGTTTGCCACAAGGGTTATATCTCCATATTTCCTTTCCTACTCGGGCTCATGGAGAAAGACTCCGAAAAGCTTGGAAAGGTTTTAGATCTTATAGCTGACCCGGAAGAACTCTGGAGTAATCACGGCCTAAGAAGCTTGAGCAAGAAGGATGAATACTACGGAACAGGCGAGAACTATTGGAGGGGCCCTATTTGGATTAATATTAACTATCTAGCCATCCAGAGATTAATGGTACGTTCTTCCCACCTATATGCCAGAATCAAAGTCTAATACTTGCTATCATGTTAGGAATATGGATCCAAGGAGGGCCCTTATCAAAAACAAGCGGCAGAGCTATACAAGAAGCTCCGGGTCAATGTGGTCAAAAACGTTTACAAAAATTGGGAGGATACCAGTTATGCATGGGAACAGTATGATGCAGAAACCGGCAAAGGCCAGAGAACGGCTCACTTCCTCGGATGGACATCATTGGTTGTCAAGATCATGAATATGCCGGAGGCAGTGAGTGTCGTGGCTCCTCACCTGAAGGACGAGCTATAGAATTTTGTTTGGATGGGAGACGTAACCATTGTCACAGCGGCTCTAGAAAGCCATATATCTTTTTTTAAAAATTTATGGATTGCTCATATGTTGAATGTATACCCTAATGCTGGAGGTTAAACTAATAGTAGGGAGAAATATGATGATTGACGCTTCATTAAATTTTTATAACATTTGATAATTGTTTTATTTTGCAATTAAGCTCGCCTCAACAACAAAGTATTATTTTTGAATCCTGGGCATGGCGCACACACCCAAAAGCCCATCGACAGAAAACCTAAACACAGCCTTCATCTCCCAACTTAAATCCGTCCTCAGGAAACTTAAATAGAAGTTTGTAAAAGCCGAGTGAGATAATATGACCGTTTAATGTGCAGCAGGCGTCTCCAGGTCTACGCTCTAACGCTACACAATGCTGCAATTCCTACATGCGCATCGCGGCGGGAGCCCACAAGACTATATGCTTGTTGAAGCTCGTATTTATAACATTGAACTAAATTTCGGTAATTAGAATCTTTATTGACAGATTGATTGATCAGGTTTCTTGAAATGTGATAATTATTAAGGTAATGTCATAAGAGAGCTAGAGCACGACAAAACACTGTTCCCCGTTTAGGATCAGAGTCCTCCTATGAAGAAATAGAGTAGACCATGAAGATTCGCATTAACCCTCCTCCCACTTGGGCAGCGAAACGCAGCTCTCCCCTCTCGAATTCAAAAACCCACCTACCAGCAGGATAAGTATTCATTCACACTGCAATATTACGGGGAATGCCTAGCTGGAGGAGTTTCTTAGGTTTCAAGAGCCAATTAACCCCTCTGAAATTAGCAGGAGCCCAGGAGTCAAATCCCCGTTCAAAGCCAAAAATAAAAAATAAAAAATTACCCTCCTATAATTTAAAAAATCAAATAAAAATACAGACTCCAGTACGAACAGAACTGAATTTGTCTGCAAGGGTGGCAGTCCACCACCATTGCTTTCCTCCCAATCACACTTCGCCTCTCCAAAGAATGCCAGGCACCAAAACCTACCAGCAAAAGATGCACGATCCTCCCAACAGCTTCAGTGAAGCCTAAGCCCCCTCCAGAAGTATTCAGAGAAATTCTACCATTGGAAACAGTGCAACACGGTTGGACCCAGGTGAGTCCTGGATAGGGGCGGAGTGATTGGGACACAATTCCTTCCCGCTTAGAGCCTTTTGGACTCCTTTCTGCAGCATCGCACAATTTGGAAAAAGGGATACATGTTATCATACCAGCAAGCATCACCCAGCGCCAGGCTGCCCCCTATAACCAGCAACATGTAAACAAAAAAAAATCACTCATATGAACTATATTAATCCATCATCTTGTTGATATATATGACCGGCTCGAAAGTCAAACGTGATTCCTAGAGCAAGGCCGTGATAAATGAGAAATACCTTAGCACTTACACCGCCCAGTATATATTTGTTTATTTTACGGTCTTAGAAACCTATCGAGAACAACCCCTCAAAATCTTTCCCAGTGTATAGCCAAAAAAGACCAACCGTCTTCTCTGCTAGTTTTTCTATTCTAGCTACCCGCCTCCAAAATTCGATAAGCGTGAGAATATTTGGGTGTTAGTGAGAAGTGACCAATATTTATGAATTCGGTTCTCACAGATACATCTGCCCCTAATGCCCACCCACTCACTCGCATGGGAAGAGCGAACGCTTGTCTTATACTTATAGATTCTTCGTGTGTCTAACAAGATTTCCCGCTCTTTACATTTTAGCGATACGGAAATCCCACGAGCCCCTTTCCGATAAGTAGGGCGACGAACGCTTTAGCTTACCATTATACTCCTTTCCCTAATTTCGAGAACAGAGGGCGGATCCCTCTTCATTTGCCGGAGTATGGTTAATGCTTGAATTCTGTTGAAATTAGACTATTAGTTAGCGATAGAACATTCGTTGGGCCCGATATCATCTATGTAAATCCTATGCAGAAGTCCTGGTGAAATGATAAATAAATAAGTAACCACTTTTAAGAGAGGTAACAATGTATGATAGACCTCATGGAATTTTTATTACAACATTAACCTAGTGTGCTAAAACATTTCATCAACAACTCAACCAAGATGAGGAAGGGATCATACTTGATTCTTTTATGATTTTTTAGAAAATTTGTATTAACAATTGGCCACTCTGAGTCCTAATTATGAGTGCAAAATTTACCTACTTGATCCTTCAAAAGGTGCACAACAGAGCATTTTTCATACTGGCAGCCTACCCCTTCTGTCTTGGCACGTGAAAATAGCAACAGTACAAGGGGGACAGTTTCAAGTTTACAGAAAGTAGATTAGGTAGGGATTATAACAGAAATTTAAATTCCATATTTTAAGTATAAACTAGATATTGAAACAGAATAGTATTATAAAGTGGTTAGTAAAGAAGAGCGCTAAGCTAATATCAGAGAAAGTTTAAAAATAGTTCACTTTTATCAAGAATATGAAAATTATACTCTTAGTAATTTTAAGAGAATTATCTGTAAATATAAATATTCAGTAGAGAAAAGATATAATTCTTATACAAATATGTAGTTAAATCTTCTGGTAAAAAATAGTATCCTAAGTATGAAAGAAAAATTAGAAATTAAAAAGATATTTCCTTTATAGTTTAGAGGTATTTTCAGGAAAAAACAGAAGAGTCAGCATACTCTTTACTATAAAATCTGTAAATTCATGGATCCACCCCTGACTTTTCAAACATGCATGATCCTGGTCCAAAAACATGCTTGTGATATCTTCAGCAATCTGATCTTCTGAAAGAACAATTACGAGGCCTAGACCATGCAGATAGTATAGGTATAGTTTGATGAAAATAGAATTAAGTCGATTAAATATCTACTCTGTTCACTAGATCCTAATTTCATTAAATGTCCATTATGAACTTAAGCAATAACTTTAGAATCAATCAGTATTCTGGTATTCCTTCAATACCCAACTAACCTCAAAAGTTTAAGAAGCAGATAGTTGAAGTATCACTTCCAGTTCAGAATATGGTGCCGGGCACTTAAAATCAGCCAAAAACCAACCCAAGAATAATTTTCAAAAATTCTCAACCACAACCATATCTTTAAGAAGATATGGCTTGATAGAGGTGCTCAGAAGACACTCCTGTCTAATTCTATGTTTTTCAATTTTTAATCAGGGCAGTATTACTGGAGATAGCAAAATTCTGAAATACCCATGTATGGTGGTTTTTGAAGTTACTTTTGCCAAGGCCTCATATTTGTGTGTATTATGTAAGCAAAATGAATTACCCATGAGGGCTGATTTCAAGTGCCCGGCACTATACAATCATTCCTGATAGACCCCTTGTACAGCTGTGGTGCTCTGTGCTAGACAAAACTGAAGCTGTCATTAAGGTAAAGAGAAATTATTATTATATCATACCAAATATTAGTAACTATTCTATTATTATTTTGTGAAGAGATTGGTCTTGGAATTTCAAGTTATCTTATCTCTTCCCTGTATCAATTGAAGCTTTGTTCGTTGAGTTACCCTAAGTACATTTTACATCTACCATTTACTATTATTGCTGCAGTGAAAATATTGTCCGCAATCACTAAAGCTTTTGCATAGAAACCCAACCTCACCTTACTCCTCCAATCTCCTCAGAGCACAGTATGCATGAGCAAATGGGCACAAGTCCCCTCCGAATACCAATACTGAACTAAAGACTTCTCAACACTATATTTCCCACCCCGATAGTGGATAGGGTTTCTTTTTCTCAATCCCCCCCAATAGGACATAAATTCCATTAAACGATTGACGTTTTTTTAGTCGAGTACTGTATTTTTTAGCTTACTAGCATATCGTACTTTTGAAGCCACCCTCGGGCCAGGAATCTCGGGAGCTGGGTTGCGTTTTTAGTGGCTAGCTTACATACAGTACTATGCCTCTTGTGCTCCCCCACCAACACCATCTGAATATCGCCGACAAGGCATCTTAAGCATCGGGGCCAGACGCGAGTAGGCATTATCCCTCCTGAAGGCCTCTCTCTTGTTGTATTCCGGCTTAACAAGGCGATGCTAAATTCGCTCTTTGCCTTGGGTTATCACATGAGTCTTTGTTTTTATAGCTTCTAAACTTAGATGTAATCAGGTGTTTAGTTAGTGCTTTTATTTCCTCATTCGTAGACTATACTAAAGTAGCATCTGATTATCTCCCTTGAGCTGGCTCTCACCTAAACTTTTCGTGACCTTATCTAAAACATCAGTACGTCCAACGCCAGAAAAACCGAATACCAAATAATACCCTGGATAGTATATGCATCAAATTCGGAGTAAAAACCGCAGAAATCCGGAAGCATCTGGCTGGGCTTTACATGCTTCTAAATACCGAAACCAGTCTAAAACCTCACCCACGCCGGGCACTCCCCTCACCCGGAAATCAGCAATCAGGCAATATAAGTCACCATAGCACCTTATAGTCAATCCTATCGTGAAAAGGAAAGGAAAAGGTTAAGAAAAGAGCGAGATACAGTTGCAGTTATGAGAGGCCAAGGAAAAAACCAAGAGAAGCACAAGAGATGACATAAATCCCGAGAAGATCCAACACAGACGTTGCGAGGAAGACGGAAAGGAAACTATGTGTGCCAACCTAAGATGACTACGGCTCTAATTTCCATGGCAGCAGGTAAAAATAACTCGGTGACGACGATGCCCATAATAGGATTGAGAGAAATCGGAAACCGGGATATACTGAAGAACCCCGAGAAATTACACCGCTAGTATTTTAATTTGAAACGAAATAAAGACTAGAACGAGCCACCCAAGAACCTAAAAAACCCTCCTATCAGAATCACAGAATGACTTGGACGAGTGATATGAAGTGATTAGAGACTCCTAAGGATTTTATTACATAATTAGGGAATTCAACTGTAGGCCAGTGAACACATCTATTGTTAGAATATAATATAGACCTACTATCATACAAGAAATTTTGCGCCAAAATCAGAGAGTATGATAGTATATACTCGCAGTCACCGCCTTGAGTGACGCGTCCATCCCCATTCAAGAAAGGTGATGTTTCCCCAACCCCCCACCTCCCAACACCAACCATCGTCCAGTAAACCGCCATCAACAGCTTTCCCCTCATTCCCTCGAATTCCATTGGATCCCATTCCCAGCTCTCCTATACCTCTTGCTAAAATATTCTACCGAAACTCCCCCAATCCCTCGCCTTACCACCCGACCCTATTTCCAGACTAGCCCCAGGTCCTCACATGTTGTTCTAGTGCCAGCGGTTCCGCTGTAGGGGAGCATCGTCAGGAATCAACTTTTAAAGGGCGCTAGAATTTGGAAAAATACCCAAAATATTTCCTTAGAATTGTTTTTTTTTTCTATCACATAAACGGGTGATCGGGGAAGATGGTTTCGGGATCCCGAGTATCAACTCTCCTGTTTTCCCAGGAATTCCTTATTAATTGTTTGTGGGATTGCTTAGATCGCTTTTAAGCAAACTTCTAGCGTTGAATACTTGTTTCATGAGCTCAGGACCCGCATGCAGGATCTTTGGTAATTGATCTCTTGTTAGACGCTACTCCTCGAGATTGTCTGCTATTGCGACTTTAGGAACTCTTGGCAATGTGAACGTGAGCCGAAAAAAATGATTCCTCCTGTCTTAGACATACATCGGGCCATTTTTCAACCTGATCTAGAGAAGATCTCTGGAGTGTTTCCCGATAGGTCGTTGGTTTTCGGGGGGTTGAGCCTTCCTCCAAACAGGTAATTACCATATTATACTAATATTTTTTATTTCTCCTATTCGGTCGGTCGAACATTACATTTATATAAGGCACCAGGGGTATTTTTTTTTTTCAACTTCATGAAGATTGTCAAGACCTTTTGAAGTTCGAATAATCTACCGGCACCCATGCCCACGAGGCCTAGGAAAACCGGAGAGATTGAATGAAAATAATCAGGTCATACACAAGAGCTGAGAGACAAGATGCGACACCTAAATCAAGATGCACCGACTCTGTTTCTCAATTATCCAAGTTTAAATTTAGGCCATTAGTTGTCCATTGGATATTACCCGGAATACGAAGTGTACTTTCGCATAGCCTCGTATAATCAGAATCTGATACGTAACAATTTCTCCTCTCATCTAATTTATTTCGTGCTTACACAAACATTTGAGGAAATTCGGTCACAATTACCCTCACAACACGCCTTGTTCCACTTCTCCCCCTTCCACCAATACTCGGAGGTCCAGCTTTGTCTAAGACAATACCTCCCTTGAGCCTTCCCCTCTGCAAGACATAAGCCTGCAGAAGCGTCCCATTCCGTTTCATCACACATTGTCACTCGACCGTTAATATTGGGCATTTTTATGCAAGCCCTCTCCGCCCAAGCTCCAGTGGTTACTGAAACCCAACTGAGATGCAGCCAACCGTATGTCCTTCGAGCATGTAGCCATAATGGAATTGATGATTACTCAAGCACCAAAGCTACGGAGCTATCCCAACTAGCTCTATTTCCCATTCCCCACGCCGACCCCATCTCACCATCATAACCCTTTAACCATACATCCCATGCTTCACTTCAAAGTCTAATGTTGAGTAAACTAGAATACGGCCAAGTGTTTTCAATGCCCGTCCGGAGCCAGGACTCCACGAGTGATTACTCATGAGCACTGACATTCCCCATTCGGGTAGAACATATTATGCTAGCAGACAAACCGATCGAAGAATCGCGAGCCATCCGGTCGGGCAAGGCAGCCTTATGCACGCTTCGATAACAGACCCTGCGAAACAAGCGAAGAACCCCGGATAGCCGCGGAGAACAAGAACAAGCCCCTGCCTCCCACCAATATTATTCGATAATGCGCACACTATCCACCTTGACAAAACCTAGTCCCCGAATGCGCCCCAACACCAAAAGGTTCGCAAGAGTAATCACAACCGTTGCCGATACTAATGGAGAGGTGGAAGAAAAAAGGGCCAGATTCGCGCGATATATTCCGGAAAAACCGCGACCACACACGGCAAGCGTGAAAGACGGAATCCGAATGACGGAAAAGCAATTACCCTGCAACCAGCCCCGATAATCGGTTTATTTGGGTAAGCAAAGTATGCGCATCTGCAGGGGATGGCCGAAAAAAAAGAAAACAGTCATCGCCCCCGTCAGCATTTAAACTTATCCCCATTAACCGCCTCAACCTCCGTTGGTGTCTCGAGTGAGATATGATGAGTCTTTCCCAATCGTACGGGAGAAAGTGCATAAACAGGCACCGGAGCAGGGAACTCCCCGGAACAAGTCGAGATTTACTTTTTGATATACATGGGCCAATACTCGAGTAGAGCGCTGTATCCATCCGAGATATGCCGGTGGTTCCGCTGAGGGTGATAGCCGAACAGATCCTGTACTGTACAGTACTGCACCCTACTGACTGGAGACGGCAGAGGGTGCAGCGTAGCAGGCGCGGTGGGTGTGGGAGCAGGGCGGGTTGTGGATGATCCAGAAACAGGGGTTTTGGCGATGATAGCATTTCGCTGGTAAGCGAAGCCAAGTACCGTGTCGGCACACATCCACCTACGGTACAATACAGCACACACATACCGTAACATCCCCACATATCTCGCTATGTTACGCCATAATCCGGGCCGAGGGATGAGATGACGGGTCTATTGTGGCACTAGTAGAGTGGCGCAGTGCAAATAGCACTTGGACCCTGTGTTGCACCTGCTATAACACCATATGATAGTATTTGGTGCCCTCGAAACGATACCACCGGACGACAATCACCGCACCAACCTCCCCCCCTCCCCTTCAGCTAGCCAAACCGCGGCCATAACATACCCGAGCAGCCTACGAGCACAAGTACTGGATGATACGGCACAGTGCGGCAGGGTCCAAGCGGCTACCATGCCCGGTCTCCTCCAGACACTCGCCATGATACTGAGGACAGGATGGGGAAAGGACCAGACAAAAAGCAAGCCAACATTCCGATAGTTCAGTCAAGTGGAATACTGACCATATTATAACACGATTCGCTCCGGAGCGGTGAATTACGAGCGAAATAATTGCCGAGCACTGACAGTTCTGGAGAGTCCGTCGGTCCGGGCAGCTCTCCGATGTCTGATATGATAGAACATGATCCTTCCCCTTCCCACCCCCCTTTCAGCTTTATCATGTCAAAGCTCAACAATGACAGGGCTACTACTGTACCGCAAGCCTAAAACCAATAGCTAGTATGCTCTCCCGTGTGGGTTTTATTTTTATATCAAGTTGATTAGAAGGAAGGGAAGAGGGAGGGAGAAAGTTAATTTCGTGACACTCGTACAATGCGCACGTAAATTCGTATTGTACATATAGCCACATTTGGCCGTTCTTCCTCCCTCACCTTCCCCTTCTTCCCCATCTCCTTCACCTTCCGTGGCAACGTTGCCATATAGTGGCAAATGGGAAAAATACGCCTTCTCGCGTGATATAACGCTTACCCCCGTAATAAATGTCACGTCAAATTAAAATACAGACGAAATATACCCTTCTTTCGAGCTACTATTTATTTATTTTTCTCCCACCACCCC
>QLOI01003735.1:1394-14863 GCA_003313605.1 Tuber umbilicatum | reverse complement strand
GAGCAAACTCTGGATTTGGTTGAGACAGTTTGAAGGGTATTCCCACTGCTCCTGCATCAGTCTGGAAAGAGTATACTGGGGTAAGTTTATATTGACTATCCAGAAAGGCAAATTTGAATAAATATAATGTGCTTGAAATTGAACTAATCTGAGATGTATTGAATTGATAAATAGGTCCATGAGGAAGCAGGAAAGTATCACCATAAGGCATTGTCCTACCATGATCTTCTTGAAGAGCTCTTTGCTGGTGTTCGGGCGTCAGAGAGATTTGCAAGAATTGAGGAAATTGAGTCTGAGGCTGAGGGAGACCAGGCAGCTTTAGGAGCAGGGTTGGATGCAGAGGAGGCCAGTGGGTTTGAACATGATAGTGAGGAGTTCAGTGGTCCATCAGAGTAGGACTTGGGAGTTATTGGGAGCGGAGTGTCTGGTAATTTCTTGTTTGCTCAGACTGACTAGCCCAGGGACAGAATTGGTGCTAACCCTAGTCACCAAGGGTCCAACTCGCTCGTTTGGAGTCGTAGTAGTTTGTCTGATACCAATATTGGAGAGTTGGAAGAGGCAAGTGTTGTCGGCCACCAAAACAAACGTGTTCGTACATCTAGAACCCCTCAACATGTACTGGGAAGTGCCCTTCTTGCTCTCCGCGATGAAGCAGTTGAACAGAGATTTCAAAGTCAGACTAGTAAAGAGGAGGAGGCGATCAATAAGTTCCTAGAACTATATGCCGAGTCTGGAGAGTATACAGAGTCCGAGATCACAAAGTTGGTACTTGCTCTTCAGGAGAGAAAAAATGCAATTGGTTTTCTGGCTATTATTAAATTTCTTGGGATCAGAAGCAATTGGATTGCTGCACAGCTCGCCTCTTAAAATGTATAGTAGATAGCTTTACTTTCAAGTGTATAGTAGCATGTCATTAGTTGAATACAAGTACTATTCAACAGATTTTGATAACCTAGACTCTATTGCCATTTAAGTAAAACTGGTAATCTCTCCACATTTCTGATGCAATCTCATCTCGCAATCTCACCATTTCCGGTTCCTCATCAACCAGATTTTCCTCCTCTTCATTCGCCTCCAGCCCTTCTGCTTCCATATTAGTCTGATGAGACTGAGCCACGCCACTTGAGGAATGATTGTTATTCTGCGTTTCCGATTCAGTGTCAATGGAGTCGATTTCCAATAGGCATTGATGGCATTTGATAAAGTTATGTAATACCGTGAGAGCTAAAACAAGCTTAACCTGGCTTGGAAATGAATACTCTGCAGCTGATTTCAAGATTGGAAATCTACGCTTCAGTACACCAAATATGCGCTCCACAGAGTTTCTCAACTGAGAATGTCGTAAATTGAACAACTTCTCCTTGTTTTGTGGTCTTGTTTCAATACATTGTCAGTATTTGGACATTTTTTTTAGACCATATCTCTATAATTATACTGTACATATACAGTAGCTTATAGAGAAACTCAGATGATTACATACCTATTACGAGATTGGTACTGCTCACGCAGATGATAGCGAACTCCATGGTATGGTGTCAAGCATCCCTCTCTCAATCCATATCCAGCATCACCAAGGTAGTACTTCCCTTTGGGTATTACAAACCTCTTTTCCAATGCATCACTCAACACTCTTCCATCATGAGCTGACCCCTCCCATCCGGCCAACACATAGCAGAATTGAAGGTCAAAGGTACAAGCAGCCATCACATTTTGTATAATCTGCCCCTTACGGTTCCGAAATGGTCCAAGTTGCTCTGCAGGCACATGTGCTAGAATGTGGGTTCCATCAATCGCTCCTAGTACATCCTTGAAGTAAGGGTAAAATTTCTTGCTTCTCTCCACTTCATATGGGCACTCATTCGGTGGAAGAGTTACAAGACTTGTATGAAGCTTTATAAAAGCATTTAAAACACGATTAAAGTAGCTATTATTTTTATGCTGAATTAGTTTTCATATAAAACAATGGAATAGATTGAGGCAATTTCAACTTACTGGCTTACTGTATGACCGCTACGCTGAAACCTTTCTTGTACTTCTTGATTTGAAGCATTCTGACCCACAGTCCAAATGAACATCGCTACCTGTTCATCTACATTCACATATCTTCCTGAGGTAAGAAGACCTTGCTTGGTAAACCATTGACATAGTTCAAGAAATACCTCACGAGACATTCTCAATACCTCAATGACTCGTCAAGGATTAGCTGAAGGTGCAAGAATTTCCTTAACATAAGCTTTTCCTGTAAGTGCTGAGGTGCGGCATGGCTCAACTCTGTAGTGTGAACTTGTAACATCCGTGACAGCAATTGCAACATTCAACAGAAAGCGGGCATTGAGTCTGAATGGAATATCGCTTGCATTGCTATCGGTAATATTCGAATTGGCATCCATGATGGTGGAGAAAGGGGTATTGTGCAATTGGAGGATATATATTGGAATAATTGAAAAAGAGGAATTTCTGGTAATTTTAGGTCCAAGAATACAGATATAAAGATATAAGAAAATATCTATTGTGGAGGACAGGATTACAATTGCTAATGTCACATAGTATTACTTGATATAGGCCTGAATTTATTTGTCTATTTTATTTGAAAGAAAAGTACTATAGTAAAAAATACCGCTTTATTTTTATAAAAATACTATAGTATTTGTTGTTGCCAAACACGAGGCCAAACTAAAATAAAAATACCCTGAAAAATACTCTGTAAAAGTGGAAATACTATCGTATTTTTAGCGTGCCAAACAGGGCCTTAGTATTCTATTATCAAAATCAGGTAAAAAATTTGGTACTAACTTGGATCTGCAGTGATGATAAACCTTTTCAGATACAGTATTTCCATCAAGCCACCTGTTCAATTGTTTCTTCACTACTTCAAGTTGCGGACCATTATGAATTATAGTACTAGTAGGATGCAGCAAATCACATTACAGAAGTAGCTAGTTGAAAGTGAAGATACTTGGTATAACCAAAGTAGTAAGCTTCAAAAAGGATTTCATGAATTATATATTAAAAGAGTCAACCTTGTTGTAATTAGTTCACTCTCACTAGTCTTTATTTTGTGTTTACCATTAAATGGTTTGTGAGGATACTATGTTCACAACAACTGAGATGTTCAGATTATGGCTTGTTGGGATACAACTATATAATCATGTTTTCTTTTCTGTTCCTTAGTTAGACAACTAATACAACCAACTCTTCTCTCTCCACCACAACACACAGTCTCGTCCTCGTTTCCCGCTACGGTTAACTATTCCACTGCTATCACACCCCCTGTTGTTCAACAAACCTTAGAGTTGGGCACCCTTCTTTCAGGCTGTCAAGTAATCTACTTTATACCTAACTTTCTTACAGATCAACTTAATGAAAGAAAAATTTCTATATATGAGAATTATAGAGTATTTTAATATTCGTGGAGTCTTAGGTATACAATTACAATACTTACCTGTATTTATTAACAATGTACTAATATCTTACAACAGAACATATCATCTTTCAGGCTGAGTCACTGGAAAAAATAAAACCTGCTGATAGGATACAGGAGGGATTGAATGAGTATGCAAAACTTCCTGGATTTGAGGCTGTCCTTGACGAGGAGGTAAAAAAACATAATCTTGTAAGACAGGAGGTTATGACTAGCATTCAGCATATTTACCAAATAGTCTTAGAGCGGCCAGGAATACGTCACAGCTATAAGGAAATTATAATCAAGACTGTAGATTATACTGTTAACAAATGTGCAGCACTTGTTATCTTCATGAAGATGTAGGCTGTATTATTTCCATATGAGCACTTTAATTGTATTGAGTATTACAGTAAATAGTAATGGGTTGTTTAATACTTTAATAGTTAAGCAGTCTGAGTAAACCTATTTAAACAATAGTTTAAGTGGCTTTCAATTTCTTTTAAAATAGGTGTAGTTTTTTAAAAACCTACACATTGGTTTTTAATATCAAAACATTTGTCCTAGCGTAGCTATATCAGTGTTGATAGCCTTTTGGGACATACTCCTAATAGATTAGAAAATATTTTTAAACTTCCAACACTCTGTGTAGCCTGTTTTATGTACAAAAGTATAAAGTATACTGAAAATAATATTTTTTAGTAAAATCATAAGAGGGTGATTGGTATAGTATAGTTTATAAAGAAATATCTTATCAAGTATCATTTATAAGAATTCACAAATGGTAGTATATAAGATTTCCTAAACTATAGTTTATATGCTCAGTGTTGCTAAACACTATACGTTTTATAAAGTTTACTAGTATATAAAAATAAAAATGCATTTATTAAATAAAATTATTAATTTTATAAGGACTAATAGTATCCTTTATACAATATGATTTAATTCAAAAACCTTCTTCCCTCCAACTGCTCATAACACTACACTCATATAACCAATTAATATGAAAACAGGTTTTACAAATAGTCAGAAAGCTCCAGTATTTTTCTATGAAAAAATTATTTTCAGCATACTTTATAATTTTGTACATAAAACAGGCTACAGGAGTCATTGGAAGCTTAAAAATATTTTCTAAGCTATTAGTGGTATGTCTTAGAGGGCTATCAACATAACTATGCTAAAACAAATATTTTAACATTAAAAACCAATATGCGGGTTTTTAAAAAACCATCCTCATTTTAATAGAACCTGAAAACTACTTAAACTATTGTTTAAATAGGTCTACTGCTTAATTATCAAAGTGTTAAACAACCAAGTATTGCTATTCACCATGATACTCAATCCAATCAAAGTGCTCATATGGATATAGTACTGCCTGCATCTTCATGAAGATGACAAGTGCTGCACATTCATTAGCAGTATAATCTGCAGTCTTGATCGTAATTCCCTCCCTACCATGACGCACACCTGGCCGCTCCAAGACTACCTGATAAATATGCTGAATACTGGTCATAACCTCCTGTTGTACAAGGTTACGTTCTTTTACTTCCTTGTCAACAACAGCTGCAAATTCAGGAAGTTTTGCATACTCATTTAGCCCCTCCTGTATCCCACTGCTAGGTGGGATTTTTTCCTCCCACTCAGCCTGAAAGATAATATGTTCTGTGGTAAGACATTAGCACATTTTCAACAAACACAAGTAAGTATTATGATTCTATACCCAAGGCTCCACGAATATTGAAATACCTGTTAATTCTCATATATAGTAATTTTTCTGTTATTAAGTCCATCTGTATGAATGTTAGATATATAATTTATTACTTGACTAGAAGGAGGAAGCCTGACAGTAAACTGATGCTTTTGCCGGTATAATTTGTAGTATACTTGGTAATGTTTTTCGTCTTGCTCCCACCAACTACCTTCACTTGCACGCTGTTGCTTCTGTAATGCAATTTCCTGCCTCATACTACCAAAATTCACTACAGTCCGCAAGTAGCGAGGAAAAGACCAAACTGATGGCTTGATAGAAATACTATGTCTGAAATGATTTATCATCTCTGCAGAGTTGAGTTAGTACCCAATTTCTCACCTGATATTGACAATATAATACTAAAGAAATAGAACAAAGTCAAACCAATTTCTGTGCCTGTATCCTATATGTTATTAGTCGTATTGTCTGGTAATGAACTCAAACACAATGGAAATCAATGTAGAAAGAAGGGATGGAAAGAGTTGTCCATTCTAAGTGGGGAGACAGAGGACTATTTATACAGAAAGAGGAACATACATAGTATTTCTAACAGTTTCTCTAAATGTACTAGTAGGACCTAAAGACATATCCCAAGTGCAGATACCCACAACTCTAAGCATATCCAATAGCATGATATGAGTGTGACATGTTGCCACTTGCCGATCCTGCCTCTAGGTTTATGTCCTGCAGTCAGATTCTTCCACCACATACTGTGGCCTGTCCAATTCGCACTCAGTGGTCCTGTTAGAGAGGACAAGGTCTGTAGCCCCTTAATTCCCATACTACCAAACTTCTTAAATTTCCACTGGCAGCCTACATACACCCTTCAAACTGGATCTCCCATGCTACAAAAACCCATAAATATGTTTTCCAGATTCCTGTCATCTTGACAAGTTCAGCCCTCAGCACGAGAATATACGAAGACACTTTAGATCCCTATCAGCATTTCGCACTCCTACTCTTTTCAATCCTGCAGGTGCAAGTAATGGAGGTAATGACGTGATGCGATACTCCAACATTAAAAGGTTAGTGCAGAGCATATCAACAAATCTTTAAGCGTTCTGGGTGTATTTCTTACTATAAAAAAAAATGCAATAAAGTATTGGTTACTGCTCACTCTCCTTTAACAGAGTAGTGTTTCCAGTGAACGCGAAATTGCAATGGCAAGGTGTCCAACATAAGTTTCATTCTCTCAGACCACTATTTTTCCCACACTTCCCGAAACATATCAACATTGGTCGCCTTCAGGAGGAAACGCTCTCTATACTCTTACTAGCACCGAGAGCATCACCACAGCTCGCCGATGAAAGCCCCGTTCCCCAGAAACACACGGCTTTACACCTCCAAGCCGCATCGCAGCTAAGCGAGTCCACCACCTAATATCAGTACAGTCGAGGGGTCAGGAGAAGGTCGGAGATAGTGGAGATAATCGGGATAAACATACAGTAAAGCGCATATGCGCTAGCTCATACCACTCAAATTTCCCCCACGCCCCGCCCTCCGCTTGCTGTTTTTGCGCGAGCGTGTCACCTAAGGGAGGAAATGATAAAATGACAGGTTTCTCGATAAGCGATAACAGGCGATAGTGCACAAGCAGGCTCACCGACCGATGTCACATGATAACCTATCTACCTTACGTCAGACGCCCGCCAATGCGAATGAGCAAGATCCGACCCCGGCCAAGCCATCTCGCGACGTGCGCCGCAATCATACACTAACTTCAGGAAGGAATGGTCCGGTAAATTTAAGGGCATTGTGACTAAGGCGGACCCTCGAATCATTACTTTGAAATACAGATACCCGAATAATTCCCGGTGACGCTAAAAAAAAAAAAGGCTGCCCCCCGGCCACTAAGCCGTAGGAAGATGCACTCCCAAAACGAGACGATTCCTTCCTCGTACTCGTACCCTTCACCCCTGATATTGCGCAATACACCAATGCATGTATCCTGTGGCCCTGCTATCAGAACCCATCCATGAATTCCGCATGGCTTCAAGTTCTGCGGATATTATACCAAGAAACCGGGGGGGGGGGTGTGAATTCTCTCTCCCATAGTAGTTTAGCGAAACCAGCTCCACTTCATTGCGGGAGATAACCACCTTATCTCTTTCCCTCCATCTTCTGCTTTTCACCAGGGGGGATTTCTCGTCGATGCAGCTCTTCACGCTAGCTAGCACGTCCCGAATTCTAGGAGTTATTTCTTTGATAATATGGATTTTCCCGACCTTGGACACCGGCTACACCTCTTGAAATAGGAGCCCCCAAGAGTGGCTCGTGCGGTAGTTATCTTTTCAGGCAATGATAAAAATTCCCAATCACACACAAACCCTCTCGGATGGCTACATGCGGTAGATACCCGCGTTTTAACCCTGATCATTGTAATGATCGTGCAGGATTTCCCAGGAAAGAGCATGATAGTATTGAGAAAGCTCTCGCCAGCAAAGCCCAACTCGGAGCGAGGGGAGAGACAGAGGGCGAGAAGGGGGGGGCGCTCAAACCACCAGCAAAGCCAGAACAGGGAACTCTCCAAGTTCCCCATCTCCACAGCCGTCATTTTGCTGGTTTGCAAAAACCTCCGTGACATCAAATTTACTCATTCTGGCTCCGCAGGTGGCCCGAACCCACTCCTACCGCTCCCCCTCTACCCCACCCCACCCCTCTCCGAGCGCCCAAAAGGAACCCAACCGACAAGAGCTCCTCCAATCGCGACAAATCTCCGACAATACCCCCGCCAATTCTCACCACGTGCCACAAATTTTACGCCTAATTTCCCATCGACCCCTCCCCCCGAAAAGGCAGAAAAAACGGTCCTACCGTCGTCAAACCCCCCCTCCATCATATTTCCGACACGTTAGGCACAGCTCATCACTCGGTAAGTGACCGGGGCCTGAAAACGCATGTTCTGCACGGACCCGATCCAACAGTTCCCAGATTGCGTGGGAGAGGGGGCGCACGGCGGCAACGTAATTATTCCGGCATCGCCCAGTTTTGCATGGACCATCCGCAAGCGGAGTGCCGAAGCTGCGCTCACTCACGGAAGAATCACCTTTTGCCGGAATGGAAAAACAGAAACCCAGCTTCCAAACCCTCACCCCACGGATTGCACAGTATATCACTCGGTGGCCGGTTGCCGACCGCCCCCGTCGGCTAAACTGCTCGTGCACTACTGTAGTTGGAGCACCCTTCGACTCTATTATTAGATCAAGGTGTGTGTGTGTGTGTGCGTAAGAGCTCGGATGGACCGAGGGGAGGTGGGGCGTCGACAAAGTGAAGGTCGGATTCTCGCGCACGCCCAATCGCCTAAAAGTGTGGCGATTCGGGGGCATTCGCATTCGCGCCCTCTCGTTGGTTCGGTTGGTTTTAGCTCGAATAGAGATATGTGCGGTATTTGCCTCAACGGGTTAGCATTGATAGCGATCCATCCATCCATCCGTCCCCTCGACGTCCTTTCACTTCCGCGCAGGCCCGGGGAGAGAGGCGGCAATGAGGGTTTGAGCACTACTCGTAGTGGGCGCTCTTGCTTGTATACCGAGGTTAATGCTCCCTCCGCCCATTCGGGAGAATGAAGTGATCCCGGAGCAAGAAATGTATGTACCGTACTCAATTCTAGCTCGTTGCAACGGCAATTAATCACATGTTAGAGTCTACACCTTACTTTAGATAGCGATGCCCAAAATTCCATCAGTCGAGATAGGAGACCGCGAAATCTCTTAGGAGGAGGAGGGATGTAGCACCCCGCTTCGCAGATCACCGCAGACCCTTCACAGATCTACATGATCCCCATTTTTCACGTTCGCTTGCCGCCACAAAGGCAGTGATACCTATATAGCTCTGCTCTGTAAAATCCCTTTAATCGATAAAGTCTTTCCCCACTTGCAATGTGATCAGAGCCTGCGTTACGCGCTACGAGTAGTATTGTATCCCGTTTTCCAGGGAACACCTTGCCTTCTCATAGGAGCTTCACCAGATCTCACTCGGTGGCTGTTGCACCCCGGACCGCCGATGCGGAACGATCCGATTGCGGTCTAGCCAATGCCGCATTTCCCCATAACTTTTGGTTGCGCTTCATCCCTATTCGCTCCTGGCGGGAAATAAATATATTTACTCGTACAAGCGAGTTTTTCGCCCGAATACAGTACTCGAGCAGATCAGTAATAAGCGGCTCAATGGTCTTTCAGCAACCAAAAAACCCTCACCCTTCCCGCATTCGGATACTGGTCCCGATAAACGGTGATCTTTTTATAGCAAGGGCGCGTGGAGTTCTAGGCCCTTTAGTTCGGATGTTGGGGTCTGTCGATCACTTGGACCTCGTTTAGTCTACCTCGTACTGTACTAGTACTCGAGTAGAGTGCTCGTACGGACAGCGCTCGTATGGCAAATTGGCCCTGAACCCCGGACTGCGCACGAAAAGGCAGTGGCTTCCAAATAAGGGACGTGGTTCTCGCAAGATCAGCAACATTCATCAATGCCGACATACTCGTAGACGGTTTATCCTTAGCTGATCCTGGATAGGGAATATAGAAAGAATAAGAAAATCTAATAACGCCGGTAGCCGATCGGATATACTCTAGGAATCGAAAATACCCAGTCACTTCACGAGTGATTACTGATGAACAGGCGACTGCTTCATGCCACGTTCCCCACAACATGCAACGCCGAGAGACCTTAAAAAAAAAGCCCAGATCAATCCGATTGCTTCGAATCGTGAATTTACAGGGGTAAGTTAATTCCCGAGAATAAAAAAGAAAGAAAGATGCCATGCGCTCGGACAAAGGCGGAGACGAGGGAAGTCGCCGCACCCGTGGTGCAAGGCAAGGCTTATTAAGAAACCCCACTGCAATTCCGTGGATCTGAAGTTAGGTACCGATCACTATCGCTCGCGGTAACGGCTAACGAGATGAGAAGTGCCCCCAGCTAATCAACCAGGCAGCAGCCAACCGACCTACCGGCCGATGCACCATCCCCCCCAACACCCGAGTACCGTACAGTACCCGAGGGCCACCCCCGGCGCGGGGGTGATTAGAATCGATATTGCAAGGGTGGAAGAGGGGCCGATTCATAAGCTGTCACTCTGCGCCTCTTGGAGTGCATGCACCCCAGATGTTGGGCCATACTGTTCACAAGTGGTGCAGCGCTGTGCGTTGCATAGCGCAGTCGACACAGAGCGATCGATGTTTTGGTACATCTCATCGGCCATTTGGAAGGCAGATACAAGCGACACTATTACTCTTATCCATCCCCCTTAGCCAGTTAGCTGAGTTGAACAGGCGGGGAGGCAAAAACGATTCCTCAGAGCTCCTGTTTGTTCTGATGTAAACATTCTAAGCAAGGTCTCGTTACAGAACTCTGATAGGCCACGGGGCGCCAACGCCATCTCGGTGAGAAAAAAGCGAGCTGCCAAATAAGAACTCGAGGACTAAAAGTGATTAACCGTTAAGCCATAAAAATTGGACCCCGATTTTTGATACATCGCATCTGACTCAAAGACTGGTGGCAGTGGACGAAACATTTCTCGGAGAAAAAAGCAAAAACACTTGGCTTAGTGATGAAAACCTTAAATCCCTCCAATCCTCGATAAAAAGTCCATCCGAAAAAGCGATTCACCTTCCACGCCCGCATAAGCATCCTTATAGGAAAGAGAACAGGGAGAAATGTTACAGCGTACCCGCTTTACCGGGACATCATCAAAGAGAATCACACCAGCTGACGACCAACACAACAAAAAGTTTTGGTTTTTTTTTCTCTTCCCCCTTCTGACTCGAGCGCAGGTAATCCGATCGATCCCGATCTCGATCAACATGGAATCGTCACGTACAAGTTTCCGAAGCAATTAGTTATTATAATACCAACTTCCCTTTGGCGCTCTTCGCACAACGCTCGAGTAAAGTCGGAACTCAGGTATCGATACTAATACCTGCAGATGAACCCAGGATGTTGGGAACGGAGCTGAGAGGACAACGGGACGTGCCTGCACGAGAGGTACTCCAGACGACCCGGTACCGATCTCACGAGGCCCAAGAAAAAGACCGGAATAAGGAGCCATGCACGAGCAGACTCATCACTGCTGTACTAGTACAGTACAGCGCAGCACAAGTTACCCAAAAACCAATTTACCCCCCACGACTTGAAAAAAAAAAAAAAAATGGTAACCTTTTCCCTTACCACTTCCTAACCCGAATAGCCCCCCCATGGGGTTGTGGAGAAACCGGTGCAACAACCGCTGGATGTAGAAAACGCACCGAGGATACCCGACATGGTATTCGTACATGCGGAAATACAAGTATGCTGATGCTGCTCGTCAGACGAAATTTGGTTGCCTTGTAGGGCGGCAATGTTCACCGTCGGGTGGTGTGAGCATGAGATGCAAAAAATCCGAGCTGACTAGCAATGCGCGGGGCAAGGCGAGTTGCTTGTAGAAGGCGAATGAGGGAGGTAGGCTTCGCCTAAGTCTTATCCCACCTTCAGCGGTCGCCGTGGAGCGTGGTGTTCCATGGGTGCTACGGTAGTACGGTAATCAAAGAGTCGCCGGGTGCAGCGTGGACGGATGGACGGATAGATGGACGGGTGGAACGGGGGATATGATATCTCGGTCGGCATCCCTCCATCTAGATAAGCAACAACCAACAGTATGATATGGTACTGTACAGAACCCCTAACCCCCTTATCATGAGTCGTCCTAAAGAACTTAAAGTGACTAAACCCATTTCCTTAATTTTCGAGTGACGATAGATGAAACGTACCCCCCCACCACCACCCATGTGATCAACCAAACACTTCCGACATTTCGCTACATTTCATTATGCAGTAGATTCACTTCCGAATGTAAAAGACCGCATTCGCAGCACCGAAAGTCCCCATGGTAGCACATCCCTCACGTGCCCCTCCCCAACACTCCCGCAACGCGAATTCGTCCGGAAACATGTGCGCCCCATTATTTCGATAATCACACGCTCCCCACAGCTTTCCTCCCCTCTCTCTTTCTCCCTCTCTGCCTACCCCGTATGCGAGATGCTGGAAGAAAAAAAAGTCACCGTCACCCCAGAGAGTTGGTAAGAGATATCATGGCGAGGAAAACCGACCGGGTCAGTCTAGACCCCTTCTTATCTCGTGATCCCGATCCCGACTGCATGCCGGTCCCATCTAGAAGGTGATAAAAATAAAGCAGAACCAAAACCACTCAAATCCTACATGAAGCTCGATTAATGAAATGCAGGAAGAGGCGGTGATTTACAAACACAGTAGTCAATCTTCGCGTCTAACTCACGAGCACTGCGACGGAAAATCTAGACTTTATCAGTCACACTGATGCGGGCGCTGCCCCGGATCCGTGAGGCCAAGACTTGCACCAGGATGTATGCGTTACCAGTGCAGATCAAGGGTCCTCACCACTTCGCCTCAACTCTTTCGCCTCGCCTCGCCTCGCCTCGCCCACCCCCGCCACAGCGCAGGCGCAAAACCCTTTTTCGAGGGGATTACATCAGCATCGTCATGAATGCGCACTCGATAAATCTTAGTGCAGGGATGGGGGGGAGTTATGGAGTGGACCAATGGTGAGAAGGCCGAAGTTCCACGAGCGAGGGTGACTCTGCGTCAGCCTGCTCGCGGTCTTCCATTCGATATCATCACGCTCGGGGCTCTTCGGCAGCGGTCGTTTGCGCATACACCGCGAGCACATACGCCCAAATCATCATGCCGCTAAGCATCATAGCCGACCAATAATATATAGATGGGGGGAATAAGTTACATAAGGGCAGGCAACTGAGTGGGTAGGTAGTTGACCGGGCGGATGAGTGGGAAGAAAAAAGCATTGAGGCTCTTTTGTAAATCCTGGTCCGTGCGTTGTCGAAAAAAATGCGGGGAAGCTGGGGCGTGTTATCAAAAGAGCTCGGTCAAGAAAGGGAAGGGTAAGGTGCAAAAAATAAAAAATAAAATAAAAGAATAACAAGTTCGAGATTATCCCTTCCTCTACCGCAGCTTCTAAGGAAGGGATCCGCGTTCGATAGTCGATGCTTGTGTTGATTTTTAATTTCCCGTTCCTTAGTTTTAGTGGTGCTGATCTATGGAGGTAGAAGGTTGAGGGGAAGAGAGGTCGGACAGGTACGAGACGGCGTCGGTAGGGTAGGTCTACAGCCATTGCGTTTTGTGATATATCATAAGCCGGGCTTGATGAAAGCCCCGCGGCCAACTGACTGTATTGCCGCTCGGTGAGAAATTGTACCGGCCATGGAAGTACGGTATATAGTGTGTAAAGGAGCGAACGAAGGGAAGGAGGGCTACTTCTCCGGACTATCGTAGCAGTTTCTCAAAAAAAAAAAAAAA
>QLOI01003734.1:0-25101 GCA_003313605.1 Tuber umbilicatum | reverse complement strand
CCGGGGCAATAAACCTGCCCTGATGTCAAGCCTAGAATAGCGCAGTAAGATGCCAGCTAAAAAATAAAAAAAAAATAAACAAAACCAGCAAAACCGCCAGCTGATCTTACTCGAGTACCCGGTCCTTGGACCTTGGACCGTACAAGTAGAATCTCAAATAATCGCCACTTGTGCTGGGTAGTCCAAATTTCCTTCTCCGGAAAAGGGGCGAAGAGCACAGCAAACGGTGGGCCCATACGCCCCTCTGAGAGACACAAAAAGGCAGAAAAATACCTGGCCTTACGAGTTGCCTGTTTCGGAGGCAACTCGAACTCTAGCACACAATCCAATTGTTTTATCTTTTTTTCTCCAACATAGCAACCATATCATATCACACTCGGACCAAATGACCCAACCGCTGTCTCATACAGCAGCAAGAATCCTAGAGTCAGAAAAACCTATCCAGTAACGAAAGAAGTAAGGCTTGATCCGGATCCTATTTCAAAGCAACGGCCCCCAATCCAGGGACGGGCATGAACTACTAGTTCAGCGACCACGACGACTGCCATTATCATGCAGTTGAACGACGTTTTTGAATACGACTAGTATTGCATAGCACTAAGACCCAAGCGGAGGGACTGGATTTCGGCGGTATGCAAGAGCAGTTGTGTTCACAAACGTCATTCAGCTGCGAGTGCTAGGGTGTGAGTATAAATGAGGAGAACCCGAGCTTAACTGGCCAAAACCTGGTGAGTGTAACCATGGAAACGGCAAAATCCTGGCGGTTTTTTTTGGAAGGGTCAGGCGGACGCAATAGATTCCGACCCCAAAACCTTCATGAGAATCAGTTCGCCTCATTTACCCCAAATCCCCTGGCCAGTCTCCACCGGGATGGCGAAACCGGGCGGGTGGCGAACAGGGGTACAAGTCTCGCGTGGGCAAAAATTGAACTCGTCAAAGTACCGTACTCGTGTATGGACGTTGGTGATGGGATCGATACCTGTAGGGTATGCGTGGCCCGAAGCTTTACTGTTACCGGTATTGGTGTTACACACAGATATGCTCCTGGGGCACCAATACCTGTCTTTCCCATCACTAACTTTTATACCCTAGGAGGGTAGCAAACGATTCCCTTGTAAGCGATCCCTGCTCGCAATCCCCCAGTTCCGCCATGCACCATGCCCCCGGCGAAGACTATGATAGAAACCAAGGTCGGTGATGCGTGATACAAACTTTTTATTTATTCCCCCCAGAGAGGTAACCACACAGGGCTTAGAACTTCCCAGAATTCCTACATGGACTTTGCTCCGGCTCCCGCTGCCTATAGTCCCCTTCTCCCCGAGGTCTGGGCTTTATCAGAAACCAGCGGTGAAACCGGGATAACTGCGTGCACCAACTACAGTACTTGTACGAGCAGCTGCCCCCACGCCACACCCAGAATGTCCAGCCCCCGGGGTAGCAAGAAGCTTGGAGAAGGAAGGAGACAAAGAAAAGAAGAGAAAAGAAAAGAAAAACTCGGCGAACGAGTGATATCTTATGATATGTTATATCCACGCCACTAACGCAGTCATCCGCCCCCCCCGCCACTCCCTTACCCCTCCCTCGGCATTAATAACCCGCAGGAATACCAAGCGAATTGCGGGGATGGACCGGGCTTAACCTTGTAACAAATGGGCGTGATTATCATGTACTGCACTGCACTGTACCGCCCCGCAACCTTTGTTGGTCTGTGGGGTTTTCTCTCACCCTTCCGCCCCGCCCCACCCCTCCCTTCCTTCCTGCGTTATAATCGCTACAAGCTCGTAGTGTAAGTTTGGGATATTTGAAGCCTACCTCCTTCTTTTTGTGATCAAGATCTTCCTCCATGCCGTATCGCCGAGGGAAGTGATAAGTTAGGATAGAAGATGATAAGATAGAAGAAGGGTTGGTCACTCCTGTAATATCAAAGATTGCTTGCTCTCCTTGAGGTTGAGTCGTGTTCCCCCCCTTTCTTCCTTCGCTTGGGGACGTAGAGCGCCATGGTCGTGATTCGGTTTTTGGGTTCTGGGGTCGTCGGGATTTTTTTTCTTTTGGGTATCATAGCTTGCATCACTCGTGCTGGGGTGCTAGGTACACTGCAGTTCCGGGCAAATTTGATTGGATGTGATAACTATAGGCTACTGGTTGGTGGGTGCGATTTTTCCAGCAACGGGTACGAGGTTTCCCGGTCGTCACAGGTAGTGTAACTAGCTAAGGACTCTGGCGAAACTAGCTCAGCTGTGATTTAGCGCTTGTTTGTGTACCGTACTGTACCATCTGTGCGGAGGCGATACTGTACAACAGAACTCGTGCTGTGTTGCGCAAGGACTCTCTCTCTCTACTTATCATCTCTAGATGAAAGCATCTCTATGCAGTGCCCGAAACTCCGTTCCTCACTAATGCCGCATAGCAAGGACTTCCTCTTGCTTGCAGCTACATTATTATTCAGTACATGCATACCAAATACCTCTATCGAACAGGCTTTGGATTTTGACTTTTTTTCCGGGTTATTTACATACCGGCGGCATGGAAGGGGTAACTCATTCCCTCATACTATCGCGGATCGCGACGACGGGAGCCAGACGACTAACTAGTACAATAAGAAAACAACATCTGGCACTGTAGTCTGGTTTACTAGTCCGCACTCCTACATATAATATCATACTGCGATAATGGGTGATATGATATCGCCCCGGTCATTCGGTTGTTCTCAAGAGTATCTATCGGGGGGGGGGGAGGGTCTTTCCGACAAGAGTGCGGAGGAGATACCGTTATCGGATCATGTGCCTAGCATCTTGGAAATAACGCCGGAGCTGAGGCGAGCAGTCTCTGATCCCAGGACGTGTTTCAGTGGCACCCAGATCTCAATTCTCAACAGAAAAAGGGTGGAGTTTCTTTTTAGCTTTGTTATGGAATATTTTTCCTTTCTTTTTCACTCTGCCTAGAAACTCAGGAAATATCGCTCGATGAGTTGACCGGGAGGCTCCCGTTTACAATGCCCAGGGACGAGACTCGCTCTGGCATTCTCCTGGTAAGCAGGAAAAAAAAGCAAACTGAGTACAGTCAAGAGCAGGGGGGAGAAGGAAGTTATTTCTTTTTTCTTGGTTTTGACTTTTTCCCCGCTAAACCCAACCAAAAAAAGACCCCGGGCACCTCTGGTGCTAGCACAAGTGCTCGAGTAAGACAACTTAGATGCACAGATATGGTAGTGATCGGCCGGTGAGGGAACATTGATTGCTTTTTTTTTTTACCCTTGAACGCTACATCAAATTACCCGGGTGCTAGTACAGACTGCCTATTTCCTTCCCATAAAACTTCCCTTCGCCTAGGATATCACTAAGTCCCTATTTTCAAAATATTCAACCAGGCGACGGTACTGTACTCACATGGGGAAAAAGAGGGCGGATGTTATAAGTGAACAAGCAAACATGGCAAAACATCGTCCTATTCATCAAACTAGATGTAACGGGGAAGCCAGCTGCATAATATGGAGGTAATAGATGGGCATGCATGTTGTAGGGACATATACAAGTATACCGGCATTTCACGTCTATATATGTACGTGATATACTGCATACTGTAATCTCTGGAGGAGGATACACCGGCATGTGTCAGAACGCGTGGCTTGAAGAGAAATTACTTCAAGAGACAACTACTCTTTGAATTATCGCCATGATCGGCAGAATTTCACGCTCTCTAGGTATTTTGCTTTCCCCTAAAAGCTGGTAAGTTCTCGCCGTATCTTGTTTGCCCTTGCTAGCTTATCCTGTTTTCCTTGTTTTTCCCTCGAGTAGATTATCGTAAGACCTCGTACTCACGCTAGGACTTGGGAGTTGCATCTTGGTAAAGTCCGGCATTTTTCTGTGCTTTCGACTCCTATCTAAGAGAGGGGTTTTGGACGTCCCAACGAGAGCATCAACCATTCGAGTTAGATACGGGATTGATCAATCCCGGCAGGACACAGCGGCAATATAACAGATTCCTGTATCTTGTGGCTGCGTTCTTGTGTCCCCGTTCCACGGTCTTCGCATCACAATCACAGATTCGCGGGCATTTCCATCGATTTTTTTCGCCTGTTTTCTGACCGTGTTTGTGCCAGTATTTCTCTGGGATTTGTCTTGCCCTGCCCCTTAGAACATCGGCAGAGATGGAAAAGGAGACTGATGGAGGAACTCGGCAGAATTCGATCCGTATGATACTGGGCTGTATAGATTCATATTTGCTTTTACTCTGCTTGTCCCCGGCGGAGGAGTATAATGGTGGCGTTTCAGCCCTTTCCGTTCTTGAAAGCTCTGCGGTCCCGGCGTTATGGACTTGTCCGTGTATTGGTGACCTGATGTGATACCCGCATTGGTGGGCCGCGGTGGCACTCCTGTGTTGGAAGCTCCACTTTCTTTGCCGGGCTTTCTGAGGCAGGGAGGGGAAGGGGTGGCCGATCCGGGGATTCAGATCTCTCTGTCCCTCCGGACAAGTGTTCGTGAGGCTGCTGAGTCACCACCTCAGGTGACTCCTGAACACTCCTGCATAGGGACCGCAGCTAGCTACCTAGCTACTGGCTGCTGGTTATCTCTAGAGGCTAGATGTGCGCCAACAGTTCCAGAAAGTTGCTGACTTGGGCATTTGGATGGGACGTTGACTCCCTTTTTGAAGCTTGCGTTACTGCAGCACCCTGCCGACACTTGGCGCCTGCATACGAGCACTCGAGCTAAACGGCGGGCCGAGATAACCCCTTGCCTTAGATTTACAATAAGCCACCAGAGATATTTCAACCGAATAGGCATTGTATCCCAGGTGCTTGCTAAGCAACCTATGTTATTCCTCCTTGAGACACGGGAACATTAGCTAATTGACTACCGTTCCCAAGCTCCACTGCAGCAGCTATAAGATGTTTCGTTTGGTTTCACATGGTACTTGAGTACCCTTCACAAACTTCTCCGTACTCAAGTATCGTTTTACCAAAAGTTCACGCATGGATTACGTGCATAGAGGGAGGAAGGCAGATGAGAGGCGTTGTCTTCTGTATTCCTTTTACTGTGTGTCCCGGATAGTTCTCCAGCGTCACAAGCTGTTTTTTCTTTCGACATTCCCCGAACGTAACAGGGAGCGTAAGCCTAGTAGATGTGTGCTCCCATCCACCACTCCCTATTTCTTAAAATCCTTGTGATTCACTATCTCCAGCAGACCTCTGATCTCCGGGTTCAGAGACAAAAGCTGTCGAGAAGGGGTGGTGATTTTCTAACACGGAATGGCCTAAGCCGTTTGGATGTGTTGGACCTCATCAACTAGTTTTCGCAATTCTGTTAACTTTCTAAACTGAACCTATGTAAGCGGCCTCTACGCATAGCCTATCGCAAGCCTTTTTTTTACTGTACCGTGCTGCTGGTGGGGCCGAGGGCTAGATTCTGACGCCTCCATGATTTCGAGATTAGTATCATAATATGATATTCATATTTCCAACGTATCATAAACAACTGCGGTATGTAGCATGCCAGAACCGTGGTCGGCTGCGTTATTCTCGAGCAGGGGGCGGCTCTTTTTGCCATCTCACCTGCACTCTTACTAAACACGTGAGAGACGTACATCCATGGACTTTGGGGACCAAAAGGGTAGAAAATGGAACATCTTCGGGCCGAGTGGTCGGGAGGGGTCGGAACCGGGCTACGATTGCACGTGTAACAACGCGAAGGAAATATTGATAAGGCGCTTGCAGTAACCCAACGAACCTACCAGGTACAGTACTACCCGACCACGCGCGAAGGGACAGGGATAACACAGTAAGAACAAAGAGACATCGGAAGAGTGTGTAGAATAGGAGGCGTCGGGGCGATGCATGTAAGAGAATTTCTTGATATCAACATCTGTTCCATCTCTCTAAGGATTACGCAGCTTTTGGGGCTGTTCGAGAGATTTTCCCTTGGTGGTGATATCAAATCTCTGGTTTTGAAACGGGTGGTTGGTTGGGGGTAAAGCTTACTGATTCTGATTGCCGTAGCTGTCCCCTACCGTTGTAAATTTTACCAAGCCTCATAGGCAACCCATGGCATGAAAATGTATCCGCTGTGCTTGGGCGAGTACTGGCATTGAGTTCATGTTGCGTTCTGCTTGTGCTCCCACTCCCTTCGACCGAGTTAGGGCCTTGAGTGATCGGTGCCGGGTTTACAAACTTTACTGGTATGATATCTGTAGAACAGTATTGCATGGTTCCTTATGCGAGGCAATTTTGAGGCTTACCCAGCTAACTGGAGAATCAGGACCCGAGCTTGTCATTACCCCGTTCTATTCCCGGTATCGGTCTGTCACCTACGGTAGCGACTGGTGTGATAATGGATCTACTACAAGCATATTTTGCGCAGCATGTTAAAGTCTAGCAGCGCCCTATATGAGCTAGGGTAGTTACAATGGATACGCTTGGAGCGCTGCTTGGGGAATAGTAAGCTGTTTGAAGGTGGCCCGTTAAGTTGGTGTATATGATGAACTCTATTACTCTGCTTCTAAATTATACCTCAAATGACTAGTTTTAAACTAAAACCGCAAAAACCGGAATAGTATGGGGAAGTATAGAAAAGGTATAGTACCCAGTCAGTTGCTGACGGTATCGTATAGCTAAATGCCTCAAATCTCAAACACCAAATATAATTGCAATCGCCCCTAAGCCCCCACTGTTGTGGAGTAGTTGCCCCCTAGTCTTTCGGAACGGACAGCGCAGGGGAGTATCGTGCTAACCAACAACATCCAACATTTTCACAGAGCCTGTCTGCCTGCTCACATTGGGTCGGGTACCCAAAATAATAGCCGTAGGAAAAATGGTAATAACAATTGCAATAATAAAAAGATATACAACTACCAAGACTGAGCGTGGGCCCGTGACATTATTTGGCCAGTGAGGGGACCAATGCTGAGTGTCTCGGGGTATTATGGGGAAGGAATCAATGAGCTGTTCATCCTGCATACTCGAGTAATTTCGGCGTCACTTGTAGATGAGGCGAGTGAGAGTAATAGGAAGGGCTTTCCCGAGCCTAATAGCCTTGTCCATTGATCACCTCAAACACGAGATGGAAGGATTGCAGTGGAGACTCTACTGTATTGTACAACAAGGAATAGTTAGGTCTCTGGAAATTTGTGAGAGATGTTCTACTTCTAAATCTAACTAGAGTTATTGCGTATCTATTGAAGGGATTCATTCTCCTGTTGCGTGTGTTGCATGTTGGGAGGACTGTAAATCGTAGCGCTAGGGGCATAGAAAGTTTGGATACTGATGGCTAGTGGCAGATGGGAATTCGGACCGGATTTTGTTTATATTGCGCACCGCATCTGTCGTGCGGCTGGTGTGGGCCGAAGTTTCGCTCTGCGGTGCCTAAAGGCCTAGTTCTTGGAGACTCTAGTGGGTTTGGGTGCTTGCTAGATAGTGCTGCATGTGTACAGCAAGATTAAAAAGTGCTCTCCATTAGAAATTCCTGGCGCCGTTGGCTCCAGCGATCCGTATTCTTGTGTGCTACGATCTAAAGGGTAGTATGGTGAGGTCAATATTTTTTCCTTTTCTTTTTTCCTTTCGATCGGGGGTGAAAACAATCTGCCGAGAAATCACAGCTGCTCACTCGCGAAACTTGTTTTCTTAGAAACAAAATTTAATGATATCGGGTTTATATCGGTGACGTTTTTGTGGCAACTGTAGATGTCTACCCAAGTATGGTAGCCAAGGAAAGTTTGTCTTAGCGTGGGGTTCACTGAGGTTTGGAAGACTGCCTTTTTGCACTCTTTTATCTTATATACTCCGAACTCCTGTCGGGTTTCTGCCTTGGAAGTTAAATTTCACTTCGGCCTATAGGTTGTTTAGGTGGAAGTTCCGTTTCTACAGAATGCGGTATTGTGTTTTGCTGGGTGGGAGAACTTGCGGATGTGATCGTAGCCCGGGTCATCTTGTAGGATTTGTTTTGAGGATGCTGGTCTGCAGTTCGGTACCGAAACTCTTTGTGGCATCTCCGAGATTTGTTTACGATACGGTATCGTATTTAAGGTTGGTTTGATACATGGACAGGACATGAATTGGCGGTATGATTGGAAGCGGTCACCTCCCGTAGAATGGCACATTGAGACACCGCTCACCTGAAGGGGTGTCAACTTCCTCCACTCACATTGGTCTCTATAAAGAAAAAAAAAAACCCCCCAGCTAGAGATAAATAATGTCCGGCCCGACTCCCCCCATCTTTCCCACTCGTGGAGTCAATCGTAATCAGACTCTGGTGGCGTTGTAGAGGGCTTTGGATTGGGATCATGGGCTACTTGTTCTATTATTCTTTCTAAACAATCACCAATCATCTACCTCGGATTAATTCATGGTGTGCCTTGTAACTTCGTATGTCTCTACTACTGTCTACTGCTTTCTGGGGTGCTCTGGTCGCCTTACTTCTGATATTCCTTATACTGTGGTTGATACTGAAGAAGTTTATATGTTAGAAGTTTCTCTTACTAGGAAGTAGAGGGTGCAGTACTCTTCACCGAGAATGCGCAACTCCTAGTTCCTGACCCCAATTAAGCTTTAAAGTTTGATGTTTTGTCGATGTGTGTATATGTTCCGAGACTGGTCCTGGGGAAGTGGTTTTCCAGTGGAATCAAGAGACCCGCTCTTTGAACATGCCCTGAGGTTAACCCCCAGTGGGGGGCCGGGGAATAATTAGGGAATATCATGCCATAAGAGAACACAGTTATCACACGTACCCGATAGAGGGCTAGGGAGCATACCTGCTCCTATGAATCCGGATACTTAGGGTTTATAGCAGGTTTGAGGGCGCGGGTTCCCCAGTCATGCTACTCCGGCACAAAAAGCTAGACAATTAATCTTTGCTAGTATTTCGAGCTCTGTTTGGTTTTGACCGATATGACTATCTATTCTAACAGGGCAGGTACTTACCATTAGGGAGGGGATAGGAGAAGCCGTGTATTTCTTACTGGATCTACCATGACATATCATGGGGAAAAGGTAATTCTTGTGGAATACGGGCCATAGATGTTGGGGTGGGCCTTATTCTGAGCACATTCGCCAGTATGCAGTATCCCATCATTTGCCCTCGGGTGTTTTGGAACCTGCTCTGCTGAGGGCCTTTGTTTTTTTGTTGTTTTTTTCATGGAGGATCACTCGGCTGATCTCTACTGCCTTCTTGGCGGGGTTTTGGAACCCGAAGAGCGTATTAGCCGCTTTGTCTACCGTACCCCCGTGAGTGAAGACAATTAAGCGCTTCTGATTCCCATGAAAAAGTGGTAGCATTCTTGATACAGTTCACTAAAATAGCGGAGAGGCAACAGATCTTTATCCGAGAATCAAGGTTAAGATCCCCCAGAAGAAAGGTCTCCGTGATACAGCGGTTAGTATTGGGCTGGCTCGGACTTCCTCTGTGCACTGGTGTTTATTTATGGCTTCTGTAACCAAAAAAGGGGTGGCTGCTTAGACTGTTCTTTATCAAATCCTATGCTAAGGCTAGTTTACCGAGGTCCTTGGTTTTGTATTGGCAATGAACTCGGGATGTAGGTCAGCTTCGGCGGGATCTCCAGGCATTGGTTTTGGGTGGCTGTATATGTCTTGAAACATTAAAGATAAAGTATTTGATAATGGTATTATGAATACACTAAGCGGGGGGTAGCTCGTGGGCGTGCCGGGAGATATAGAGAACATCGACTTATCTCTCTCTTGTAATTGGAGTTGAGGCTATATCTTAGCGGAATTCCACTGAGCCATCCGATGTCACTGAACCAACCCCTGTATAGCATCTACAGCCAAGGGGAGTATCTCATTTACTCGCACTCGCGTAGAGAAGCTAAATGGTAGCTTTGGATTCACAACATTGCCTCTTTCGAGGTGGTCCAGGATGGCGCTAAATTTTCTAGATATCATATATGCAATAAATATCGATATCGCTTCGAACAAATTAGCAAAACGGGTAAGAGGTGATCTAGAAGAACCTGCAGCATCTCTCTTGGGGAATGCAGGCCCTAGAAAAGGGATATGAGGTCTTGGGGCTTGGATAGAGAATTGAGCTCAAGTGAGGAGTCCTCAGGGACCTCCATGATACTGCAGCTCACTACGCTTGCCCCCATTCATCGTATTGGCTGCATTCAGAATGTGCTATATGCAGCTCGGAACATCTAATTTGTGGCTTTCCTAGGGTTTGTGGTAGAATCGATACTCTATTTGTTGTGAAAAACGACTGATCCGGTACTTTATGGAGCTGTACTTAATGCTACCAATTACAAAGTGACTATGGATCTCTAGAATAATTTATCCATCCAAACCAAATATGTTTCAACCTACCGGCAAAATCACGTTCCCATGAAGCCTTTGAAATCGCGATGACTTAAAATTTTTTATCACATCCCTCCGTACAGGAATCTTGCGTTCAATTGTGTGCATGTGGAGATTTGGATTTACCTAGAGGACCGATGATCTAGGGGAGATCTATCACTGACGTAGCCTCACGGTGGAGGATATCTGAAGCCTACATTCCGACGTTCCAGGGCGTTACGGCACACCTTTTACATAATATGTCTTGGGTGATGAGCTTTTGGAAGTTATGGCAGTGTGGCACTCTCTCCGGTGGGGGTTGCCGAAATAATTTTGTCCTACTCGTACAAGCAAACTCCCACGGCATTGTGATATTAAGGTGTGGAGGGCGATTGTTCTCCTGGGTGAAGCTTTTGCTTTTTTTACGATTTCTTTGTCCAACCCCTGGCGCTGGACTTAAAGCGACTACCCACAATACTATTCCCGACCACACCGCGTCCTAATGCACTGGGACTATTGGTTCTTGATTTTTCTCAATTGAACGGAGAGAGATAGTTGGTCTGGGCGATGCTATTGATGATATAAGGGGGCTAGATATCGACCTCGGCTTTGTGGTAATAAGAATATTATAGGAAAAGCGAGAAAGTTCCTTTGGTTATTTACGGGATAGGACCTCAAAGGATTTGTGTAGGATATTACAGATATAGGCGATTTAGGGTTTTCAAATACTCGGATAGTAGCGGGTATGACAAGCATGAGATAGTGTATCGTAGCACGAGTGAGGGGAGTCCTACAGTGAGTATTAGGAGCAAATAATTTTCTAGAAACAAATATAGGCCAGTGGTTTCTAACCTCAAAATCTCTTCTGATGTTCAGGGCGGTGGGGTCGGCGACAAATGGTGGTTGGGGTTTTTGGTTATAGGGTGCTCTAGGAAGGGTATTGAGGCGGCCGTAAGCTCTGGTGTTGTGTTTTCGGTAGATGCAGGGTTCCGGGTGGTCATGAATTCTCACTCACTAATACTTTTCTCATAGATGTTGTCAGGAATATTATTTAGTGTACAATTCCGTTATATTTGAAGCAGTTGGAAGTGGTTGGTGTTGGCATGGGTTTTGTTATGGGAGTGATTGTTGCGAGAATAGTCATCTCTTTGTGGGAGGAATTTGTGGAATGTACGCTGGTACGGATACCAGTTGTATTGTGGGACTTCAGAATTCAGGAGGCTGCGTTGGATTAGGAAACATGTATATATAGAGTGTTATTGTGATTCTACTCCATAGTGATAACAGCAACACACCATAGGATATAAGGGTTGACATCGGATTTTGATAAACGCTGTGCTTTGCTCAGGCTTCTCTCCCGCCCCATTGTTTTAAATCATGATTTGGTTGCAATTTGCAATTTGAAGTTTACAAAACACCCCTAAGCAGGTTCAAACATATGGCCACCGTCCAGCTCAAACCTAGACTGAGACACCCATGGTGCCATTTCCTTTGACGAATTTAAATTAGCAATACGTCTCTTGTGGGTCTTCACTAGTCACCAACTACCACAAGCTCCCTCACTTCATTCCACCCTTCCTTCACCCATGAGGACATTGCGCTAGCGCCATCTCGAAATCCACAGCCCTGCTGTAGTGTTATTCCAGTATCGCAGTGAGTGATAATATTATTATGCATTTAACCCCACTGGGGAGAACAAAGAACTCAAACAAAGAAGTTGTCGGACAAGCGCCTTCTCGACGTTTCCATAACCTCACCCAGAATGGTGCATATCGGATGGGATGCTTTTAGAGATTTCCGGTAACAGGAAGGCACCGTTCTGGTATGAGTTCGGCAGACAAATCCTTGGTGTAGGAATTATTGTACTCGGGTATAGTTCCGGACCATTGGAATCAACCTACTCTACGGGATTGACCTTTCCTCACAAATAGCCATATCTTGAGAATATAAAATTGGATTTCCTTCAGTAAAACCCTTTAAATGGCGGGTTAAAATCAGTCTATGATTTTTGTTTTCATTTAAGGTTGAATGGTAGATTATTATTAATAGCTTCGAGTTAGATTTCATATACTCGAGTAGTTTCTCACCTCCCTCAAATGGCCTACTGTAACCAGGTTTCAATAGTTATTGTGGGCTGTGTTAGTCATGTAAAAATAAGATGGAACTCATTAAACGCTTCAGAAAGGTACTTTTTAAAAAATAACAAAGGAATTATTTTGATGCGAATACGCAGGTCTCCCGAGTTGATCGACAAATGGGTTGATTCCAAAGGTCCGTAATCATACCGCGTACTTATGGATGGATCATTTGCGTGGTGTTCTGCATGAAATAAGCGTTGGTGGAGGTTGTGTTTGTATTAGCGTGACTTGTGAGGATTGGTCTAAGAGTCTAGGGTTTTATCGTAGTTGGGTATGATACTCATGTATATTGGCGGCTGGGAGTGTCATTTGGCGTGGGGGATAAGTTACCTGCTTGTTGAGTGGATATCCCCTTCGTCAGGGGGGGCACTTTTCAAGTGAGATGGCTCAGTGACTACGTGAAATTTTCGATCGTCATATCCTGGTGTCTAATTACTTGTAGAGGCTTGAGGTGTCACCGTAGTAACAATAAATATATTAAGATAATTTTGTAGTATGCAGTGGTGTGGAGAATAAACTGTTCCTTCACCTCCCCCAGTCGACAAGTATCTGTATGTTAGGCCGGAAATCAGGTGTACTACCATTCACGATATCTTTCTCACCAAGCACAGTAACCCAAAACCATTTGCTCACTGGGATGTTTTTCGATTCATATTGATAGGACATACATTCTAGTTGCAAAGCGGGGAAGGCAAATTCAGCAATTTTAATGATTGACGTTTGGAAAGCTATCGTACATTTCATTCTGCGAATATGTCATGCTATCAATTCCCTCTTTCCTTTCTCCCACCCATTCACCCAACCCACTATCCCCACCCGCCAGCCAAGCGATTGCTATACATCAATTCCCATGTTCATATAAACTTATGGGAGAGCCCTGACAAGAAAATCGAAAAATCAAAAAAATAGTAAATTAAACGGGCGGGATAAGGAAGCTAAATTATACTTCGTGCTTCTGGGTTGCTGTTTTTATGCAATTGTCACTAGACAATGGAAGGAAAAGGAGGGGGGAAATTTGGCAGATATTAGCTAACGTTTTCGAAATAAATCTGTAAACCAGAATCCAAGGTGACGAAAGCGAAGCAAGCAATAAGCAATCGATAGGAGGTATTTAGAATTTTGGAAAATTTGTAGAATTGAGGTCTGAAAAAGAAGGAAAAGGAGAAAAAAAAAGAAGCGGCATCTGAGCGGAGACACGGGTTTTCTGAATTGCAAAAAAAACATTGCAGCGTTGCCAAATCATCGGCCTCTTCGAGTGGAGGCGGTGGAAAAAGATGAGCATAATTATTAGGAAGATGGCAAACTATCTTCCAAGCAAGCCATAATACGGGCTATCGTAGCATGGCGTTTACCCCTACTCCCTCTAGTTTCCCTCCCTCATCTGGACATCTTCCTCCTCCACTACCGGAATCTGATCTGCCTTCCATCCTTCACCGTCATCATCATCCGGCTTCTCAGGGTCGGACGAGCCAGCCGCCAGATTTCTAACCACTCCTAGTGCCCCCTCCCGGCCAGCCGCGATACGTCTCCTACGAGCAGGTGGTGTTGGTAGCCCGTGCGCGAGTCTAAATTGCGGGTTTACCGGGAAGCCTGGGGGAGGGGTAAACCGATATCCTGGGGGAGCGAGGACAGCGAGGGGAGTTACCGGGTGTCCATCACGGTCGGATATATAGTCCACGTCACTTATTCCAGATTCATAGTCTATGACATTGTTAGTTTGTATGTAGGGTAGAAAAGGTTTAGGAGAGATGCATACCACTCGGGAGCACCGCAGGGCCGAGGCCTAGCTCTTCCTTGACCTGCGCCAGGTGCTTCTCGTCGATATGAGACTCCCACTCTTCACCTATCGTGAAATCATGAGATATCTTGTCCGGGAGGGTTGTTCCAAGCTCCGCAGCTCTTATCTTCATTTCCTCGGGAGGCTCGCGATGACAGGATGCCCAAAGGCATGGATAAGCCACATAAGGGGTCAATTTTTTGTGTGCCTTAAACACATGCTTTCGCAAGTTCTCGAAATTGTGTAATCTTGCGCGGCAATACTTCCAACGGCACTCAAAAATCTTAAATCCAGAGGGCTCTGGGCGATTCGACTTTTGGGAGCGAGGCTTCACACTTAGCTTCGGGGTCTTTCCGGCCCTTCCACCCTCGGTTCGTTCTTCCGACTTTCTCTTTCGGTCGCTGGACGGAGTGGCGAGGTACTCAGATTTGGATGCCCCGCTTATCGCAGGGACCAATACAGCGATGTTGGATCCCGAGGGTGTTGAGACATTTCGTAAGCCACTAGCACCTACCGATGCCCTCTGTCTTCCACCTGCCTCGGAAGATCCAACGCGAGAGGGAGGTCTCTCAGCAGAGCTACCAGCGCCGTCCACAGAGGCACTAGTTGGCTGCGTGAAACTCGCATTGCTGGATGGTGCGCCTGTATCCCCCGAGGCATTACTGGTTATAGTGCTCTTGATTGGTGCTTTGGACATCTTCTTCCTTGGTCCGCCTCGCGGGCGTGGGAAGGGAGTGCTTGTAGATGCCGGGAGCACAGGACCAGGGAGACTAGAAGCGACATCGGCCTTCTTTTTACGTCCTCTTTTACGCGGAGCAGGAGCAGGCAAAGACACAACACCAGCCAGCCCCCCGCCTACCCCAACGGTTCCCAGGGACCTGTCTAGAATCTCGGCCTCGTCCTCTGTTTCATCACCATGAGCAAAGGGTGGGGGTGGATCTAATACATCCCAACGAATTGTGGTCAAATCTACTGGTCCACTAAAGTAATTTGGTAGAGTGTCCTTCAACACCTCCAGCCCAGAATTGAGCGATGGGAGAGTAGGGTGCCTCCCTATTGTCCGGTGGAGATCTGTGGCGATTGTCCCAGGGTCGTAACTAGACCTCCTTCCGACAGTAGACCTCCTAATATAGGAAACAGGATGCTCTGCAAGAATTATTTCTGGCTTGGGGTTTTTTGCCGGCATTGCGCTTGGTTCGGGACTATTTTGTTTAGTCTTTTGTACCTCACGGAGGATTGCTGCTGCAGGCTCTGGATTAGGAGAGGAGTTAATAGATTGCGGCTCCGGAGTGGGGTCGGTAAGGTCGATAACAGGCGCGTTCTCTGCACATGGCACGGTTGGCTTCTTAACTGGAGAGGAGTTAATGTTAAATCTAAAAAAGGGGAGGTTGGGAGGTGGTTGGTGAAATTACCTTTCGGTTGGGACGACTTTTGTAAGGGCAATTTGACAACAAGGGATTTTTGCTTGTCGCAAGGTCCAGCAGATACTCCAGTTTCTTCGCGGCTATCACCGGATTCATTATGTTCTGTAGGGTTATGATCCGCTTTATGGGACCCGGGAGAAGAGTCAACTATTGAGTTGGATGAAACCATCTCCGATGGGAAACTGTTGAGATGGTTGGGTTCAAAGGTGGTTGTAGTGGCAGCGGTGGTGGTTGCCGGAGGGGTGGGATGAATGGTTGATACCGGAGGTGTCGGTGTCCTAAACACAAGTGACGGGGTCACAAACTGTGGGTCTCGGCGATGTCTCGGCGACTTAAAGGGAAGAGGCGGAGGGGCGGTGTACGCGGCTCTTACGCTCTGAGGCGTTGGATTTCTAGGAATTTCGGTGATGCTGACGCGCTCGCTGCCGACACCTCTCGAGTGGAGTTGAGAATTTTGGTTGAGTAAGGGTGCGGATGTAGGGGTGGAAAGAGGAGAGGAAATTATTGAGGGTAGTGAGTTATCCTGGGAATTGGAGGTTATCGTCACCGGGGGTGTTGGGAGAGAAGATTGTTGAATGATTTGAGCTGCAGGAGTCTTTGGCGGCCCGGAATTAGTCCCAATTGGGTGTTTTCTAGGTCTTCCTCTTCCTCGCGGTGCTGTAGCCGAGGTCCCTGTTTGTGATGGGGTTTTTGTCGAAGCTGTAGTACTTGGGCTATATGTGGAAGATTGGCCGGTTGGAGGAGGAGCAGATGATCGCGACAAAATTTCGTTTCTAACACCTGGAAAGGATTGCTGCTGAGTTGGTGTGCCGGTATTCGCACTCGTCGAAATAACCGACGGTGTGAGCGATAGCTTCACAACAAGTGAGGGTTTGACAGCTTGCTGTTGTTTCTCTTGAATGTCTTTCTCCTGTTTGTCGTCTACTTCACCAAGCACTCTTGCACCTCCGTTATAGCTCTCCCTCTGCTTTACCTTTGATCCCCCCATCTTTGCCTCCGATGTCTCCTGCAACAACTTTCGAGCAAACACCCCTCGATCGAATTTGAATCCTCGGCTTTCCAGTTTTTCGCATAAGCTAACGAAATGGTTATTCTTGTCTAGAAGCTCCATAACAGCCTCCTCGGATATGACACTCCCCGAAGTGCTGCACAGGTAACTCGCTACAGCTCTTGCAACACGTTTCTTTTGCCCAATATCCCATCCGTGCTTGTTTGTGTTATTGCTAGGCGCTTGTGTATCTCTGGTGCTGATAGCACGCGATACAAATGGGGTATTTGGTGACGGGTTCGGAGGTGGAACTGTTGGAACTTGGTCGGAGGGAATGCTCTGTGCTGCCACCTGGGGGGGCTGGGGTAACTGTTCTGGCTGCTGGGGAACTGAATAGTTTTGCTGGGCCAACTCAAGAGGGGGCTGATTATCAATGACAGGGCTCATATCATGGCTGTTGCTCGTTCGGTTGCAGTAACCCTCATAAACTTCACTTTGAGGGGGTTGCGGTGGAGCGTCTTCGCCTACCGTACGCCTATCAATGGATGCAACGCTTACGGGTCTAACCAAGGGACTACTAATGGAGGGCGGCGAGCTGACATTTGAGATCCTGTGCTGGGAGCTACTCGTGTTAGGCATGATAGCCTTCGGATGTCCATCGTCCCCTCCGCCAGCAATTGCATTGGCATTAGAATTGCTCTTGCGGACACTGTCCCACACAGCTTGAAAGGTGTGGGGGTCCTGTGATTGATAATAACGCATCCGTTCTACCATGTCTCTCATCTGTTGCTCTAATATGGCAGGATCTATTGGTCCTAAATTCGCTGGGTTGGGTTCAGGGGCTTCTTGTGTTTGAGATGTGGAGCGTGGCAAATGTTGCCGCTGTTGTCCTTGAGGCGGGTGCTGAGGTTCTGGTGGCGGGTGATAATGCGCGGATTGTTGGAGTTGTGGCTGAGAAATTGGTTGGGGATGAGAATCGTGTGTGTTCTTTTGCAACGGAGACCCGTGCCTAGGAGCCTGGTGCGGCTCATATTGATATTGGGGAGGATGCTGAGAAGAGTTCGCCATTAAATTCTGATTTTGTGGATGGGAAGTAGTATATGTTTCTGGCCGCTGTTGTGATGTCCGTGCTTCATGATGTTGCTCTGGCTCAGAGCGATATCCGGCGAGTGGCGGTAAGTGAGTAGCGGCATCCCTAAATGGGGTGGCGTGGGCACAAGTCTCCAACTGTTGCTGGTTATTCTGATTATCTGTCCGAGCTGTTTGCTGGGCTGTTTGCTGCACTGGAGGTTGATAATACCGGTAGTGTTGCGGCTGATGATAATCCCGCTGCTGGCTCTGCTGTTGGTGTTGTTGATATTGTTGGTACTGTTGATTTACCTGGGGTTGGTCCAGGGATTGATAGGAAGACTTTTGTTGCTTTGTTTTCCCTTGAGACTGTTTTCTAGGCTTCTTGGTTGCTTGGGAATTCTTTGGGGCTTGTGCTTGTAACTTCGCTTGGGCTTCTCTATCTGCTTGTTCCTGAGCCTGAACTCGCGCTTGGGCTTCTGCTCGAGCTCTTGCCTCTGCTTGAGCGAGTGCTTCTGCTTGAGCCTTTGTTACTGCCTGGGCTTTTGCTTCGGCTTGCGCCCGTTCTTCTGCTCGAGCCTCTGCATTTGCTCGGGCCTGTGCCTGTGCCCGGGCTTCCGCTTGGTTTTGAGCCTGCTGTTGATACTGATATTCTTGGTGTTGTTCCTGTAGAGTCCGGGTGTAATTTGGCGCATTATTCTGTTGATCTTGCACATCCATGGTGTTTTGCATAGACTCTCCATTACCCCTTGGAGGACGTATGGCCCGGAGCAGATCCTCACGATCACCGGATTGTGTCGAGGATCCCATTACAGGATTCTGGCGACCTGAACCTGTCGGCAATTGGGTTCTCAGCATTGACAATGGCTGCTGTGATGCTGCTTGCACATTTGTCTTCTGATAGGAAGGGCCAGCTGAATAAGAAACCTCAGGTGTCGCGCTCCGGGTTGTTGGGGCAGATTGGGCGCTGGAATCATGTGGTTTATTGATTATTGGCTGGCCCACCGCAGCCGACAGAAGCGAGTGGTTTTGCGTTGTTGAAAATGGAGGCTGTTGCTGTGGCGGAGCAGTGTTGTGAGTTGACTGATAAGTTGCATATGTTGATGCAGGTTTCTCGGGAGCCTGCACGCTGCTTCTCGATGTTTGTGATCGTGATTGCTGTAAGCCTGGCTTTGTTACCCGCGGTTGCGTCTGATGCGTTTGTGAAATATGAGTAGTAGGAGTAGTCGGGGTCGCTCCCTGATACGGTGGCACGTAACCAGCAGCAGTATGCTGCGGGATATTAGAATAGTTAAAATATTGTTGTGACGATGGAGCAGTAGTGCGGAACTGTGATTGTAAAGAATCGGCTGACGTCGAAGGGGCAGAAGAGACTTGTGCATAATTGGACTCATGGGAGTACGCAGTCACATAATCATAGCCTCCGGTTCCAGCTCCAGAAACCTGACGAGCTCCAATCCCGTTCTGGTTTTGGTGCGCAGGAGGCATCGTCGTTGGAGTTGCTGTCGCCCTCACTTGCGCCTGGCTAGAAGGAACCATTCCATCACTCCTTCCAGGGCCACCATCAACACTTCCAGAGCCCCCTGATGTTTGCTGCAGGGCATACGCATGCTGACTCGTGCTATATGGAGCCCAATTCTGTGGAGCTACATATTCTGGTCGAACGTAGCCACCGGCTAAAGGCTGTTGATGAAACGTCTGATTGATGTTATGGCTCGGTAGTGAAGGTTTGTATTGGGCTGGGTTTTCTGTTGGGACAGGATGCGAGTTATACGGAAAGCTATTATTTGAGGACATAGCTGTCCTAAATCACCCCCCTAATATATCTAGAGGGCTGGAACGCGTTAGCAAAATCGCAACATGGTCAAGATCGGTAAAACTTAATGGGAAAAATTGCTCACTTTGTGTTTCCCGCTTCCCTTCGAGAGATGTATCAGATTCACGTTGAAGCGCGTCGGACTTGCGGTAAAACACAGGCGAAAGGGTTACAAACTATGGATGATGTGGGTGAAATAAAAGAATAAAGATTGGGCTCAATATACTAGATAGCCAGAATTCTAGAGTCAGTGGGGTAGAACTACTAGGGAGCGTGATGAGCCACACGTGAAGGAGTTGGAAGAGAGATGCTGTATCATTTGGCTGGACGTGAGCCGTTGGGAGGCGAGGCGTGCGTAGGGAGGGTCTCGGTTGCTCACCCGCCATGATTGAATTTTAGCGTATGGATTCTATTAATCTAATCGTTTAAATCTAATCACTGCTGCATTTGATCTAATCTCAATCAGTCCTCCATTAGGGTACAACCCTTGCACTTTGATAGGACAGTCTCAATCAAATCAACCCACTCACAACGACTTGTGCAGCGAAAATTCATCTATACTCCTAACTTAAACAACTGAGGACGACAACCTAGCGGAAACCGACCAACGACACCAACGACCTCCCTTCACCACTTCCAAAATGACCAAACTCAATGCCGGTATGTTCGGATTTTTGTGCCCCGAAAAGGAATTACGGGTTAAGAAGATTACGGCTGAGATGGAGGGTTGACTAACCTTCGATATTGTGATGGAAATTAGGCATCGCCGCGTCCAGGAGAAAATCGAGAAAGGCGCACTTTAGTGCCCCCTCTTCTATCCGCCGAATTATAATGTCGGCACCTCTCTCGAAGGAGTTGAGAGAAAAGCACAACGTCTGTTATTTCTCCACCTACGATTTGCTCCATTTGCGAACGCCAGTATCTGACATAGCCAAACGGTACATAGGTCCGCTCAATCCCCATCCGCAAGGATGATGAAGTTGTCATCACCCGTGGATCTCTCAAGGGCCGTGAAGGAAAGGTCGTCTCAGTATACCGTCTCAAATATGTCATCCACATCGAGCGCGTCACGAGGGAGAAGGTCAACGGCCAATCGGTTCCCATTGGAATTCACCCTTCGAAAGTCCAGATTACCAAATTGAAGTTGGATAAGGACCGTGAGTCAATCTTGGAGAGAAAGGGTGGAAAGGCGAAAGAGAGTGAAAAGGGCAAGAACAAGGAGTAAACGATGGTCTTCTCTCTCCCATTTTCTCTTTCCTCTTACTTCGCTTGTCGACATAAACAAAAAAAGTAAATTAGTTCTTCTCAATGGGGGATTATGGTCTAAATATTCCCCCTTTTTCCTACGTTTATGGGGTGTTTTACGGTCTTCTTTCCTATTCGAATCGAGTCTTTATTTTATTTTTCGCTGCGCCTATACATTGGATTTACGATTGTGACATGAGGCGGGGATACTCGAGTGGGGACTCTTGTCCGAGATGGGCACTTAAGATCTTTACCCACCAGGCTCGTTCCTTCGCCTCTGCTACTATTCAACACCAACGATTAAGAACTTTTGCCACAAAAATTGTGCGCCAGTATTATCTCCTCACCAGTCACAAAGAGTTCTTTTGAGTTTCCCATGATTGAGCAGAGGTATACGGCTGGCGAATATTGAACCGCTTTACATGGCTTCTTATCACTATGGTTGAAGGCATGGAAAGTCTTGCATGCAGACCGCAGTCGAAGTTAGTGTGCTGGCTTGCGGTTTGATTGCGAGGGACATTTCATAGTTTTGATACCAATAATAGTCTGGTGCAAATACATTTGAATCGCGTTTGCTAGTTCACGTCCTTGCTTATGTGAGGTTAAAGCCCGGGTCAGATTCCGAGATGTCAACTGTGTGAAATTATGGAGCAAATGCCATACGATGGTGCCTTCATCGCGACCGTAACCTGATACTACGAGACCTTTTACACAAAATGCGGCACGAGTGCTCTACTTAGTACACTTACCACCACGACAAACGGTAAATCTTAGATGTCTCCCTTGGCCTATTTGCTCCCACCTCTCAATTACACAACTAGCACGAAATTCACCACTTACGCATAGAATCAGGTAGCAAGTAATAGGCATTCCTTGGATAAAGCTCTCTGAGCACTTCTTTTGCCTTTGGTGCTATTACCTGCACATGTTTGCATCTCTGCATATCCAGTCACTCGAGTTTCTCGCTGCATCCAGCATGCCGGTATCATACCAGTGACTTCAGTAACAACAACTACCGCCTTGGGTGAGGGGTGCCAAAAAATATTGCCCTTGGTGGGAAGATGTTATACTTCACGGCAAGAAGTTTGTATCATTGAGAATCACAGACCATTCCTTGCTCGGGAATGACTGCAGGGCTTCTGACTTCTAACTTTCGTATATGCACAGGGGCGCCGTCACTCCAGTACCCGCTTTTTCAAGTAGTAACGAGCCACTCCTTGAGCTGGGGGTGGTGCCGAGGCCAAGCGCTCGAGTAACTCTCCCCAAAAAAACACCGCTAACAGGCAGGGGAGTGTGGAAATCATGCCGTACTTGTATCATAATGTCAAAGGGTTTTCAAAGCTCACTGCTATTGCATACCCGCCAGAATTCAGCCTTCCCCCCCGCGCGCGGGCGGTATGCGATAGGAGTACTTCCTAAAAACGCTTCAGCACTACGAGTAGGAAGAGTAATGAGAGAGCACGAAGGATACCTTTTGAATCCCGGGTAGAAGAGCTCTGTCGGTATTAGCGATAACTTGAGACACAGTATATTGAGCCTTGGAAAACTCAATACTAATTAGTAGAATTAAGTATTTGTGGTTCCAAGCTGAAGCTGGACACCTACGTTGGAAATTCCCGTGCTGAATTCTCCGAGCTGAGAATTGACGCCTTTCTTGGAATAGATACTACGGTGAAGTAACATAGAATGGGGAAGAGAGCGGGTATCAATTCTTGGCTCAGAAGCGCGAACATAAAGTCCCCGATCCCAATCCGGCCGTGCGAGCACAGACGGGTACAGTGCTCGCGATTGAGCAGCGATTGTAAGCACGGCTACTATTGGATGGCACTAAGATCTAGGGCTCCGACGGTATTTCGGGGACTGTTTTGGTTGGGGGTTACCCGGCCCATGTGGTGGGGCTAGCATGGTTCGAGCACCATAAATCAGCACTTGTGTTACTCGAAATCGCTTCTTATGCTGTCGATCACTTCCTAGTCCATTAGTGATATCCATTTTTACTTTCGAATTGGGAGGATAGTGCAAGATATATCTTGTTACGGTTAAGTTAGCCTCATGCCTGTAACATTGGCTTGCCCCATGATATTATACAAGCTTAAAATCTGAGAGGCAGCAAGAGCTGTTTGTTTTCAACATGCCGAAACTCAATTTTTTTGACCGGCTAGGTATCGTATGGTAACATACTGGTACTATGAATTAACCGTATCTCTTCGGAAAAGTTGGATTGGCGCTAAGCGCAACCCGAGGGACGCCCAATCGCCACACTTTAAACAGACGACTAGGGGCAATTGGGCGAGATGGCTTAGTCTTGTGTCGGGAGCTATGTAGTTCGGGGGGGTATGTCGGGAGCGCAGGTACGGACAGGAAGTATGTCTCAGTACAGACTCCAATACCTCAAATGCTAGTTCTAGTTCCTACAAACACTGTGCATGCCTTATCCCGACATACCCCCCCGACACAAGTCTAGCACGAAAAATGACCTGCAAGCAAGCGATATCCGAGCCGACCAGGGGGGATGGTCACGCCCATCGCTGCGTTAAAAGTGGCTGTAATTCGGTACCGACGAAGGAATGTGCTGGTGAGATAGTTGTGCTAGTGTAGGATACCATAAACCGGAACAGACAGGGATATATTTGGTTGGCAGGCCTGGAATAGCTGTTCCGTGGCTTTTTGCCGGGCCTTGGTATAGTTATATTATCTGTATCGCCTTATATAAGAGGCTCCTGAAATCTACCATCATATCTTAAGCGAAAATCGGCTCGCCCATGATACGTTTTGTTTGACGGAATGACGGAATGATTTGCGGATACTAGTTGACGAGATGCAACGGGTCCGGTTGGTTGGCCTTATTGTGCGGGGAAAACGCTAATCTTGGGGACTTTGTCTGGAGATTATAGGGGTCGCTGAGATTGTGGACTTGAAGGGGTTTTGTAATGACTGGACAGGTGAATGGACTTGTGGTAGCCAATACAGACATTCCTAAACGCGTTGCGCAGATCCTTCGCCACAAATTTATTGGCATCCATAGTGGAAGTGGAGTATTCGAACAAGTTGGGCTCACTGTGGCAAAGGGGAGAAAGGAATATGATCATCGGGACTGAGAGCAAGCACTAGACATAGATTTTCTCTTTCTTTTTTCTTCTTTTCTACATCCTCTTCTCGGACAAATCGTAAGGTTGATAGTTCTACCAAAACTTCTTCCATATGTCCTGTTATGGCGGGTTGGTATGCAATCCCCTGCTCTTTCATTTAACAGTACCATAATTCTCATGGGGGTGTTGAAAATCCTTTGGGGATCGAAACTGAGATATATTTTCTTGACAAAGTACCCCGGGTACTCGAGTACAGAGGTCTTCTACCTGCACACTGAACTATCGTCCTCATTAGGATTACATTGCCCTCTGCTGTCGAGACCTTCCGAGACATCAGGAACACCGGTGGTGACACAAAGATATTGCTGTGCTAAAAACCTGTTAGAGAACGCCGTACCGTCACCGGCGCGATAGTAGACTACTAGTACCGTAGGTTTTGGTTTCCTCAGAAAGGTGCCCCTCACACACACGGTGGAATTTCAATGGATTTCTCCGTCGTGTCCGCGGGGGGTTTTTCCGGTTGGATTGGGTTTTATTTGCTGGCGTTGGGAAATTGGGTAGACCCCCTGTGGGGTAGCGAGGATACGATTCCGGTCCAAGCTGCACCGATACCGGTACTTGTAGTCTGCTTGAATTCTCAGCTAAGTTGTAGTCTAGTATCAGAAAGTCAGATGGACTAACGAAGTTTGGAAGCGGAAAAACGCGCCGGAAGAACTGCCTTTTGCACACCGTACCGTAATATAAGTGCCGGTAGGGGTTTAGAGTTACGGTACAGTACTCGAGTAAAACTGTTGGAAGTTGGAACCCGATATTTCCCCGGTTTACCTTTCTGCTTTGTCGAGGCTTGGCGCACACAAAAACTGTTATGACTTTCGAGGAATATAATAGGTGCATGGTACAGTACAAGTACGAAAAGGAAATACAGAGAGACAGGACCGTGTCTGTTACAACCCCAGTCATTGAAATTTCACCGCCAGGTGACTTGTCATACTCCCGGGTTTGACCAATTATCCTCCTTGATTCTTTCCTCACGATTGCTTCAAGTCTTTATTCTACAGCACTTCGCTTGGAATATTTTTCATCGATAAATTTATTTTCCCTTAGGGTTTTCATCTATCTTTATCCTTATTTCGATACTATCTTCATCGCTGTACACTTCGGTTATGGCTAACAAGACAAATTCGAAACCGTCGTCGGCTCAGGTCGCACGGTCGGCTGATGTTCTATCGAGGGCAGTGGAGAAGTCTTTCGCTCAGGAGGCGGAGATTTCAAGGTTGAGGCACCAT
>QLOI01003727.1:4081-15011 GCA_003313605.1 Tuber umbilicatum | reverse complement strand
AAGGAAGGGGGCAGAGGCCTGAGCGAGAGCTAGGTGCACTTGACAGAACCGAAAACTAAATCTCAAGGCTAACTAAAATTTTTCTTAGATTTATGCGAACAAATATTGTTGAGGTAGCGTGAAACTTTACTAAATTTCAAAAATTTTCGAAATAATAGTGAGAGAGATGTCTAACAAGAAGGCGGAAACTACACCTATATATACCCTTTTATCATTACACAAGCACTGCCTCATACCAAGGAAATCTAAAGAATATGCTAGAATACACTAGTATAATACTCGGTCATGTGGCTGTGTCACATGACCAACATAGCCACATCACCGGATAGGAAAGGAATAACGTAATTTCCAACATAATAAGAATGTTATCAAATCATCAACTACCAGTAAAACCACAATCATATTATGATACCAAACGATTTTAAGATCCCCTACATGGGATCCTCTTGTAGAAGGAAAAACTCCCAATCTGATCGGAAAATTCACTCTTTACCTTGTACGAGTATAAACGAATCAAAACCCCCGCCTAGTCTTCTCTCCTTTCAAATCCACACCTATGCTGAACCCACACCTTAGATCTAGTGCCTCCCCCCTGTCAAAAACCTCGCGCCCGTTGGATATGAGGTGGATTTACAAGTATGATAACCACTATCGGGTATCCTCTAGGGAGCATGGCCGTCAGGACACAAGCCAATTCCTCTGATGCTGTAACTCACCAAATCGTAACCCTACAGGACTAGCTCACCATACTGTTATGGTATGGGTGCTAAATTTATTGTATTCCCCCCCTTGAAGCGCTTGAGTACCAGTACAGTACCGTACAGTACTCGTACAGGCTTGGCTTCAACGCTGTTGGGTATCATTTCTCACTCAGAGTTTTATATGTTGTACATATCTACTACCGGTAGTATACTAACAGTAATTACGGAACCCTTTCACAATGAAATGCGAGATCGCGGTACGAGTAGTCTGCTAATAGCTATCCTTCCCCAAAATGAAAATACATAACACCGTTCAGGCCCACAGAGCAATGTTGCCCAGGGAGCACAATGCGAGTATAGTAAAACATCACAACACTATACTCGCCGGTTTTTAAAGTAATCGAAACGTGAGCTAACTGATAGGAGTGGGTCACTCCTGTTTCCACAAGGCCAGGCGCCCTCCGAGGCATTGCTTGTGCCGTAATCGGATCATTTACTTTCTCCCGTTCCAAGTATGTATGTATACTCAAAAAAAAAAAAAAAAGCAGTACTATGTATTAAGTAAGCAATGGAGCAAAACAAAACCGCGCTACTGCGACGTTCCCTCACCCCCCCCCAAGTACGTCCGACACTTATTCATAAATTATCACTCGATACACTGCTACAAAGATCGACCTCTCCACGGTATCACACCATTACCCATACGAGAACTTGCACGTTGCAAATGTATCCGGAAATCTTGGCACGCCTTAGGTCTAGTAAACGCCGTGGTTTCTGGATGATTTTGCAACTCACGAGTATTTTGACTTGGGTGCCACCCTTCCCTCTTCACGAGATAGGTATTCATCTTTCATTTATGCGCTGTCAGTTCCACAATAGAGGGACTCGGGGTGGACACAGGTTTTGTTTACGCCGTAACTTTTTGCATGCGGTACTCTTCTCCCTTTATCAATGAAACGGTAATGGGGCAGGGGTATCCTCTGCTTTGACTTGATGCAATGTCAGCCCCACTTCTCTTTTTTACCCCTCGTGACACCTTCTATCAGAGGATCGTAAGCCTGATTTTTTTTTTGACTGTGAGCCCGCGAGGGCCCGGCGCTCCTAACCCTTGATAGATATTGATAACACTCTAATAGTGATAAGTATCACGTATTAATCTGCTCCTTTGTGTTTGGAATGTTGTCGGGATTTGCTCTCATAGTATGGACTGAGAGATCGAAGTACTAAGGTTCGAAGGCGGCGTAACGCAGGACAGGCCGAATATACGGCTGATTAGATACAATTTCTCAATACCAACATTTAATATCGTATTGCCGGGCGCTCCGGGGTGCTGATAAAACCGGAAAATCCAGCATCTGCCGCCGTAGAAATTTTTATGCATCACGGGAAAGGGTTTCCCGATATTTCATCGGCATCCTCGAGCACTCAGGTATGAATTTCTGGTAGCGTTGCACAGGTTCCGGGTGGGCTAAACAGACCAGGAATCTTTATACCACAGGTTCACGAAATGTCCTGGTATGATAGATCGAAGTATGTCTCTATCACTGGCCTTGATCGTATTGAGTTCTGGTTCTTCTGTCTTGTGGTACAAACTGTCCCCGCTGGGTCGGGGAGTCAAGCGTCCTGCGGTTTCCCGGGAGCAAACATTAGCCTTAGGCCATACTGTTCGGTACCTTATGGAGTTTTGGTTCTAGTCGAACATTGCGCGAACCATGGGCGTCCTAAATGCTTCAGACTTGCATAGTTTCTCAGAGCTGTGACTCGGAGCGCTCGTTTGCTGCTGAGAAACATGCCTCTACAACTAAGACAAACGTCTGTTCAGCAGATGGTGGCAGAATACGGTAGCACGTGGTCCGTTTCCTGCTGCACCGCACTGTACAAGTACGGAAGTACGTTACAGTACTATGCCAGGGTACTAATGTTTCGACCAGTGAGTCGTACAAGTACGGTACAAAGGTTAGGTGTAAGAACTGCTATACCGGACAGGGAGTACTCTTATTCAATGCTATCACGTAGAGCATGGCCAATCTGGGGAATAGGTTGGATGAGAGAGGTTTTTACGGTTGTCATTAGAGATCGCTCGAATTCGTATTGTCGTGTTCCGTTGGCTGTGTTCGAGCAGAGTAGAGCCAAGTGATACCAAGAACTGGTTTATCAGTTGAAAATCTAGAGCTCCTGCAGTTTATCAAATACAAGGATCGTGATAAAGTGATAAACCAAAACCAAAACCGTTTCTTAAAATAGCCAGTGAGCAAGGAAGCTCGACCACCTGCGATGCGTAACTGCACTTTGGTGAAAGAATGGTCACCCATCCCATCTCGAAAAGCAAGACCTGAGGCGGAGCAAGGAACCTTATGCCAAGGTGGCGATAGCTTTGGTGTCGACTTACTGTGGTAGAAGTGGGTGTCCCATGGTCAGCCTCACGAAGGATTGTTACTGGAGGGATATAAATAGTTAAGCTTTATGACATCAAGCCCGGAATCGATATGTTATGGCGATTTTTTTTGATCGGTAGCTGCACAAAGTAGTCGAGGGGGTATCGTGGGACGCATCTTTGGTGACAGCAAAGCTTGATCAATCTATTCATAACCTAACAAGTCTTTCGTTGTCGCTGATCGTTATTCGTTGCTGTATGCATCCCATCCTGCTTCGAAAATGAGCCTGGCAAAGCTTGATCTCGGTGGCCAGTCGAGGTCTACTCTCGCCGGCTGGCCTAATATGAAAGTTTGAGCGACGGTGGATAGCTTTACCGGTATGGTATCGTATAATCACTGACCGAGTTTATATTTATCGGTGAGAATAGTTTCAGTCTCGTTCTAGCAACCATTATCGAATAATCGGGGCTGAAGAAAACCTTGAACCGGGAGAGGGTTGCCATCTTTATTGTTCTTATTGTTTATAAAAAGCATTCCAGTGAAACCCCGGACACGTGGATGAAGCTATCGACAGCTGATTCGGGTATATCGACCGGTTGAGACTAGAATACCAGCGCTGGTTCGTTTTTTTTTTCCTGATCTTGATCGAGGGAGTTCCTTTTGATATCGTCTTTTTTTCATTCTGGAGGGAGTCAGTAGATTTATCGGGCGATGGCTACGATGATTGTGTTTCTATTTTATTTTGCTAATCCTTGCAGCTGAGAGGAGGGAAGAAAGCACGTTAGGTGGTCATCGGCAGTGCAAGGATGGGTAGCACAGTAAGTATGATAGCTGATAAGCGAGGGTTTGTCACAGCACAGTAACCTGTCGGGTGCAACATGATATCGGCATGCCCTGTCGTTTGAGAATAGAATCGAAAAGAACTGGGACGGTACAGTACTGTATATTCTTCAACCTTCCAAAAACCGGAAGATCTTGCTTGGAGATATGATAGAGGCCGAAACGGAGGGAGAAAGAGGAGTTGGAAAGAAGACACACCGATGTTCAAGAGGTGAGGGTGGAGTTTTATAATCCGAGACAGAAGCAGAAGGTTAATCTAGTGACCCTGCAAAAGTGTCAAGAAGCCACACGGTACGGTACGGTATATCATGTACGAGTACAGTCAAACCCCGCTGTCCCGGATCTCGATAATACGGATACCTCGCTGTCCCGTATGAAACACTGTGAATTCAAAAATTCTTTACTGCAAAACCAGACCCGTTGTCCCGGATTACTCGTTGAACCGGACAGATTCTGCGGATTTTGGCCATCCGGGATAGCGAGGTGCGACTGTACTGTACAGTACTGTATCATACTGGCAGCTGGTATATCGATATGGTCAAAGAGCACAAGTAACTTATTATGATACCGGTATTGTGATTTTATCATAACCGTAGCGAGGTCCCCTTGGGGCTTTTCAGCGGTGGCTCTTTTCCGTCAATGCTTTTTTTCTTTCGTTGATCCAGATGCTCCCCTGAATCTAATCACGTGTGAGCCAACCTAAAAATTGGCGTAGAATAATATTATTATGCTGTTCGAGTACGAGTATGATACTCCTGAGATTGAGTTCACGCTCTTGCTTCCAATGACTCCGCTAAGGGCAGAGAAAGTACCGGTACGGTACCTGGAAGGAGGGAGGAAAAGGAAGAAGGGAGTGGAAGAGGAGGAGAGAAAGAAGAAAATAATGCTACCGTATCTCATTTCTGAGTTTTTTCCCAGAGTACCATACAGGTACGATAATGGATCCTGATGCGCCGAACCGCCTAGTGCCCAGTGCCCTCCAACAGGGTTCCACCCATCTCATCCCATCATCTCTTTTGATCTTGTCGAACCTGGCCAGTAATCGCTTCGTCCTCCATTCTCCCCCTATTGAGATCTGCCCCCCAAAAGTACCGTACTAGTACAGTCGCACCTCGCTATCCCGGATGGCCAAAATCCGCAGAATCTGTCCGGTTCAACGAGTAATCCGGGACAACGGGTCTGGTTTTGCAGTAAAGAATTTTTGAATTCACAGTGTTTCATACGGGACAGCGAGGTATCCGTATTATCGAGATCCGGGACAGCGGGGTTTGACTGTAAGTACTCGGGTAGGGTACACCAGTTTTACCCCCGTTTCTTTTTCGCTCTCCTTCCTCCTGCGTCCATAGACAGAAACGCAAAGGGGTCCAAGAATCAGACCGGCCTTTTTCTCCTTTTCTCCAATAATCAAGGCAACTGGTTCTTGTTTGGAGTAGCTGAAGAAGCCTCTGATACATTACCGGTACTTTCAAATCTATTTTACCAACCCGCCCTCACTGGCAGAGTCACTGCTACAACTTTCCCACTTCTCCTTCTTGGTCGTAATTTACGGCAGCATATTAGTAGCTCTTGCTAACTATCAAATCGGTGAACGAGTATCAGCCCTGCATCCACCACCACCTCCTCAGAGCAACCACTGCATACAGTGTCCACTTTACCCACTTTCTCTTCCCTTTCCCTGCATACCCCTCCCCCGTTGTTGATACAATTTGCATGCTTCCACTTACATTACATTATCTGACCCCCTCCACCCCCAGTTCTCTTACTATTGCGCCTACTCTAAGAGGAGGAAAAAAGAAAAAAGAAAAAAAAGAAAAAAAAATTCGCGATTCCAACCTGCATTCCTCCTTGCCCCAAGGATTTGCTACCACTCTTGAGAACACCTTTTTTCCCTCCATCCCTTTGCACGCTGCCTTCACGGAACTGCATGCCTATCATCCTTTCGTTGCGTTAGGAATTTTGAAATTCTCTTCATTCGCTGGCCAAACATACATTTCGCACGTTGACCATTCACGCGTTTGCATTCTTCTACTCCACTAAGGCAGCTTGACAACGACACGCCATACCCTCCACCGTGCTGTCCGCCATGGAACCCTGTGCGGGCTCTCATGTGGATTCTATTCAAGAAAAGGAGGATACCCCAATCTCAAAAACTACTTTGAGTATGGTGACGGTCCGACTTTCCGACACCACACTCGGATCCCTTCCTTCTCCAACACCAACACTTAAACTCGTTGACGATAACTCTGAAGAATTCCCTCTTAACAACGACGAAGCAGAACCCATGTATGCCCTAGAACGATTAGAGTCACCTGACGAAATGGCTGCCTCCCGAAGATACAGTACTGAAAGTATTAGCTCACAGAATGCTGTTGATTGGGAGGGGCTGGAGAGAACTGAGGGTGAAAGCATCAAAGACGAAACTTCAGAAGAGGTTGGCCTATTTTCTTCCCATGGAATTCACCGCCTCCTATTTTACTCTTGCCTGCCTGTCCTCAGGAATTGGGAGAAATTTTCTGACAACTGGCTTTGATTTATCTAGGGAACTGCGTTTCTCCTTGCTAGACTGGAACAAGAGAATAAGCGTCTTGAGAAAGATCCTAAAGCTCTGCACATTCACCCAGAACGACCGCCGTCCCTTGCCCAACTGAAGAGAATGATGAACAAGCCTGACCCCGAAACCCTTCGATACTCTATGCTGCCCGCTCCACCACCTCTCACTGATCTCGAGTTCTACGCTGCTCTGGTTGCGGATTACAATAGAGCAGCTTCAAAGTTACCGCACCTTCTTAGCAAGAAGATACGTGGGGGCATTCCCCCACCACTCCGTGGAGTAGTATGGATTGCCATGTCCGGAGCTAGGGATAGTAACTTGGAGGGGCTCTACGACCAACTTCTGGGCGAGACGTCTCCGTACGAACATTTGATTGGGAAAGATATAGGAAGGACAGGGTTGGAGATGTTCAAGCAAGAAGGGGGAGAGGGGCAGAGGATGCTAGGGAGGGTACTGAGGGCTTTCAGTATTTACGATACGCAGATAGGCTATTGCCAGGGGTTTGTTCGGCCGTCCCCATATGCACCCGCGGTTTCTAACTATTGTAGTCTTGGTTTCTTGGTGGGGCCGTTACTCATGCATATGGGGGAGAAGGAAGCCTTTTGCGTTCTTGTGAGGTTTGTCAATCTCGATCAGGGCGTGGTCTTGAGAGAGGGGTTAGTAACACGTATTATAGACTTATGGAGCATTATGACCTTCGTTCATGCTTCTTGCCGAATATGTACGGGTTGCAATTGCGAATGTATCAGTTCACGCAGCTCCTTGCAATCCATTTACCAGAACTCTCAGCACATCTCAATCGTCTTGGGATCCAACCAACATATGCGTCACAATGGTTTCTATCATTCTTTGCCGTCAGCTGCCCGCTGCCTATGCTCTTCCGAGTTTACGATGTCATCTTTGCCGAGGGTGCCCCGGAAACTATTATGCGTGTGGCATTGTCACTTATGAGACGGAATGAGAAGCGCTTGTTAGCGACCTCCGAATTTGAGGATGTAATGCAGATGCTTTTGGCTCGGGGGCTATGGGACACCTATAACTTCAATGCCAATGACCTAGTCCAGGACTTTGTCGGTTTGACGGGAGTGGTAACTAGCCAAGGGTTAGCGGACTTGGAGAAAAGGTTCAAGGAGGAGCATCCTGACGACAACGGCACCAAAGCCATACCAGCCAAGACATCTGGTTCAGACTTGCAAGCAGCTGCCTCTAGATTTTTGGGAAGAATGTGGGGCGGAGGTCCATCACCCGGGCCGGTAAGCTTGAGTCCTGCCTCCGGCCAATCGCGACCCGCAAGTATCTTAATGAGAAGGACCCCGTCCAAACAGAGTCTTTCAACAGTCAGTTCTTTCGATGCATCTGATACCGGTAGTGGAACCACCGATGCAACGACCCTGTCACGGTGCTCTTCGGTTGCTGCTGACGATCGAAGAATATCGACTAGATCCATTTCGTCAACGAGGAGGCAGAATAAAGACGGGGAGCTTCATGGTCAAATAGAAGACTTGCTTATGGCCTTGAGTGCATTACAACGTGAACACGCTGCTAAGGTAGACGAGCTTCAAGCGGTTAAGGCCGAGAGGGAGGAGGAACGGACGCTAGCTAAGAGACTGGTGGAATTGCTTGCAAATGGTTCTCCCGATGGCGACGAACCGGAGAGTGTCGACAGTATTGCCGAAATTAGTGACCTCTGTGACCAGATAAGCGAAAACCTGACTAGGGCAGAGTCCGAAATAGTTATAACACCCAAACCGTCCACCGCACAGTTAGAGGAGGAACTCCAGCGAGCCCGCGAGCAAATCCATAGAGAGCAGCTCAAGTCTAGGGACTTGGCAAACAAGCTGGCAGAACAGGATGCCGATGTTGTTAGGCTAAGAAGCCAACTTCTTGATGCCAGATCCAAGTGGCAGGAGAGCCAGAGGGAGAAACAACAGCTACAGAAGACAATCAACGAGCTAAAACACCCCCTAGGTTCACCCGAACTCAAGGATCGCGACGGAGAGCCACAGAAAGGAGGGTTGAGGGAGCTTCGACTAGGTCGTTCCAATTCAACTCGGGGACAGCCAACCCCCACGTTTAACAAACGTTCAAGTTCCTTAGGAATGCAGTCCATTCTAGCCCAAGACAACAATGCCCCGGCAACGGCCGATGCCCTCCTCGTCGAACTTGTGGCCAGTAAGACCGCCGAGGCGGTTGCTAAGCAAGAAGCCGAGGAAGCTAAGGCGAAGTTGGAAGCACTGCGGAAGGTTCTTGGAGGCGGCACCAGCAGCAGTGCGAGTTCATTTCGGGACCCTCCTTTGTCGCCAGGACTCGATAGAACAGCGAGTGGTGGTAGCTTCTCCTCATATCTCTCGGCTGGATCTCCTGCTTCCACTACGCCAAGCAGCACAACAAATGGTGGAGGTGGATTCTGGGGAGGATGGGGGAAAAAGTCCGCAGCCGTCGATTCGCGATAATTATGCGTTACACATAATTAATATCTGTACGAAGTGAAGTGACGAGTTAGTTGGGAAAACCGGTGCAAGAGTGACGTTCTCGTGTTTTTGAGAAAGTTGTGAGGAGATCATTGCTGTTTGAGGGAGTTCGTTATATCATACTATTGTTGGGCTTCTTTTTCCATTCACAAACCCTCGCTTTCTTCACTTTCTATTTGTGTTGTATACCTTTTTCTCCTTTTCTTGCGGATATTCTCAACACTTTGTTCGTATCATAGCCGTTCGCTTCTCTCCTACCTTTTGTTCTTTTATCCCAGCCACCGGCGGTTTGAATTACGGTAGCTGAATGCTTTTCTTTCCTTTTCTTACCTACATAGCCCATTCTAGTGATCCTCCACAGGTATCCTTTTGTGGTTTGTTTGTGTATTTTTCTTTCTTTTTTTCTTTTTTTCTTTTTGAAACAGTTGTTGGGTTGGGTTTCTTTTCTTTTTCTCACCCTTCTTTCTACAAGTACTCGAGTATTCATACCAAGCGTCTGTAGAGAGAATCTCTTTTTTTACATTCTTGTGTATATAATGTCAACAGGCCATTCTTTTGATCCGATCTGATTTTGATATCGGTGTAAACTACGGCAGTGAATAGTCTACGGGCAGTGTACTACGCCGCATACAGTGCCCAGCTGATCTTCAACTGCCCAAGCATACCATGCTCCTTCGTTCCTGCCTCACGGCACAAACTGAGACTACAAGTACTGTACTCGCGAGCCCCGGCCGGCGCCTACGACGTGACCACCAGTGCGCCGGAAACTCGGCGGTACCAACTCCATAATAGGGGGGGATGTAAAACGCAGCGTCGGAACAACACCCCCGGTAAGAACGTGCCCGGAAAGTTAATGCACCGGGCAGTTAAAGCGGGGCGGCGTGTAATAATAATATTTTATGGTAGCCAGGAGGATCCAAAGCGTAACATGGCAATGGAGGATACCGTAACTCGAACTTGGACGCAAACGCTGGATCCACACTCGTGTCTGGCGTTATGTATGGCACTATGTAGGGTAATCCCCGGCGGAAATGATTTTCCTGGCGGGTTGCTGGAGCGTGTTCTCCCAGCGCAGGCGACCGCGACCGCGGCGGCAGTAAGGGGGAAGGAAGGGGGTATTGTTCCAGTCACTGGAAGTCAATCCTCTGCGCATCTTTGAGTCGGCGACTAATCAACCCAGACCGTCTTCGGAATGCCACAAATGCCGGGAATCACAATACCGGGTATGATATTTTCACTTTCTTTTATGGCATATTTTTATAATTGATTGGGTGACTCGGAGTCACGGATGCTGTACTGTAGTGTTTTACCAATCTAGCATTTTTTTTAGCAGTGGTATTAAATTTTACTCGGTATTTCTTTCTTCTAGGGCGGCCTTAGGGATCACTGTGCTGTACTGTACTGTACTACACAGTTTGAGAGGGATGAGGGTGTGCTTGTTTACTTTGGACAAGGAATAGCATGAAGTGCGATGAAGGAAAAATACTCAATGAGAGAGAGGCGTAATCAAGAGTTCAAGCGCCGATCCGTCGTTGGGGGTATTTGGTTAAGGGAAATACTTGCATCATACGACGGAGCTGGGGCTTTGTCCCGATGTGCCAGTGGCGGGCGGGGAGAAGGCACTAGGGACAAATCGCCGAGAGTGTCGCTAATATCGGCACGGCTCTGCGTGGTCGGGGAGAGTATGGGGGGCCGGGATTATGCATCTACTTGTACGTGGAGTAGCAGGCAGAGATACATTACGGGGTGTCGGTGAGCTCACTGTGGCGCTGCATTATCGAGAGAAGCACGATACTTTATTTAGCCTATGAGGCATTTCAGGGGAATGCTGTGGTGTTTCTGGATTGGCGCATGCTGAACCGGATTCCAGTTTCCTTTACAAATAATCTGCACAATCCCTTCAGATTACCTATTTCGAGAATTGCATGATGAGTGATGCTGCTCTGTCTCTTCAATGATCTAGACAGTCCCTCGAGGTCTCGAGGGGGGGGG
>QLOI01003721.1:0-26287 GCA_003313605.1 Tuber umbilicatum | reverse complement strand
GGGTGTGAGATAGAAGGATATTTGCTAGGATCGGGGGGAGGAAAAAGGTTTCCAAAAAGTGAGGGAAAGGCCAGAACACGGAGGACGCGTTTAAAGTGAAAGCTCATAAATCACGAAAATTCCCCCCAAGGGGATATTTACCCGGCCATCACAACCAATCACTCGGTAGCCTTAATTGGTTGGATGGTCCGAAGGTGGGTGTGGGAATGGTGTCCTAATTGTCGCGCCCCATAGCACACCGTACCCGCTCAGGGACAAAAAAAAAGCTTGTGCGCATTCATTATAATTGACCGATTGTCAGGAAAATCACGAAACAAGACGACAACAACGAATCAATCGACCAATCTATGTCGTCCACAACAAAAGACCTCGAAATTCAAATCCTCTCCTCCTTTCTCCTGTCCAGAGCTTCGCTCCAGGACATAATCTCCCTTCGGCAACTCACAGAGTTGTTCCCCAAAGACCAACGGTCGAACCCCCAGGTCAAGCTTCTCTACCGAGAGCTCCAGCTTCTCCGAAACAAAACATGCGAGCGCGTCAAGAAGAACATCAAGCATGAGGCTGCGTTGGGAGTCAAGCAGCGTAGCGAACTCGATAAGAAACGGAGGGCGTTGAAACGCGTAGACGATGAGACTATGACTGCTATTGAGGTGGGTTTATCGTTTTTGGTTTTGCTTTGAAGCCGGGGTGGTTCCTTTGTTTGGCCGCTGTGAAGGAGGGAGCTTTTATCTAACTGCACCGCTATAGTTGTTCGGCGCGGCACCAATGGAACCGAAACTCCCACTGAAGGAATTGCTGAAGCAGATGAATTCTGCTGTGGAGGATTTGGATGCTGAATTTAATACTCTTGATGGTGAATGCGAGAGGATGCTCGAGGAGCTCAAGTCCACCATTGGGGATCTTAGCGACCTTCGCTACGGGAAATTTGCAGCTTCCGACACGGATACACGGATTGTGCATGATTTAGAGAACTTGCACGATACTTGCGAGAGGGTCTTGAACCCTCCTTCATCGTAACTTGTGGGGAATACAAAAAAAGTGGGAGAAAAATGTAACAAAAAAAAATCAAAAATCAAAGATCAAAATCAAAATACGTCCTTTTCCACCGAGTGAATACCCTTGTGTCCCGTAATACAATAAAAAGACTACCACGTAACACCGCTTTCCGTCACGAGCGTAATTAAATAACAATACCGTATCTCTACGAAACCCATCATACATCTAAAATAAAAACAACCCTTCGCCCAATCCTCTACCTTCCCGATACATTGTTGGAAAGAAAAGGGGTCTATGAAGCTGCTTGAGGGACCGGCTGTGTACCAGCACGAGTCGGCTCAATGGTACGCCTTGAGACCCTTGTCCTGTTTCAATAGTCAGTATGTGAAAACAAACGGTAAAAGAAATATTCAGAAAGAGAAACCATACATAATAGTTCTTCCGACGAGACTAATAAGAAGCATGGGGACCCATTGCCTAAAAAAACGTTAGTATCTCTATTACCAAATAAACTACCCAAGCTCAAACTTACGGCATAGCTTCATAGTATGTCAAGGCTATACCAGCATAGGGCCTGACATCCTTCAAAGTACCATTGATGGGGTTGAAAATCCCAGTCCAGGCTTCAACGTTCTTCCACTCCTTGTTGGAGTGGAACTGGGTGTAATGGTTGACCTGATCCTCAACCTCGATAGTAGTCTCGTTCCATGGAAGCTCGCGAATCTCAACAGACCCGTCCAGATATGCAACGAGATGATAGAACTGCGGGATTTTGATCTGCGATGTGATGTAAAAATCCCTACAGAGGTCCTTGGAGGCCTCCACCGCGCAATCCACCTTTCCAAAGTTGACATCCAGATCCTTCGCGAACGTGTAGACAGTATCCTTGAAACAAGAAGAAAAAAGGTCTCGATTAGCGCCGCGAAAGTATGAGAGAGGGAAAGATAGATAGGAAAAAAAAAAAAAAAAATACTCACGTTAAAAACGCCATCCCAATACGTAGCATTCTTAGTCCCATTCACGACCGAAGACGTGAAGTAGTAATACCACTCGGTCGGCGTGTCGGTAGCGGCGGCAGCCTCAACGGCAGCGGCACCTTCTTTCTGCTCCTCCTCTGCTACCGCACCGCTCGGCTGCACGAGACTCAACCAATTCTCCGAAGTGACGCTCCTTACTCGGCGCGCGACGAGCATCTCGCGATCTTCCGCATGGCCTTCCGGTTCCATCTTTTTCAGAGGGACCTGTTTCTCCCCCCCGTTGTTCAATATCTTGTTGAGGTAGTCTATCCATTGGGCCGATACGCATGTTGATACGCCCGCTAGTAATAAGAGATGTGTTGAGAGCTTCATTTTAACCGTAAGAGACGAGTAAGGGGAAGAAGATGGGTGAAGTAGGGTAAGGGTACAGTAAGTTTTGGCAACGGTGATTTAACGAGGAAATAGGGTCGAGGAAATGAGAGGAAGAAGATGAAGGAAGGCAGGAAGGAAGGTTGTTGGGAAAGGAAGTGAGAGGTAAAGTTGGGCAATAAATGAGGGGAGAGGAGGGGAGGGGAGGAAACGCGATGAACAGAGCGATGTGAATAAGTAATTATGGTATACGAGGGCCCATGCAACAAATGGTATTATGGAAAAGCGTTAACAATAGGGGGTTTCCCTTCATTCGTCGGGTCCCAGAGGCGTTTCGCGTCACTCGGGCTCCTCGCTTGCTCGGCTCCAATCTACGGGACAGGGGCCGTGATTCGAGAGATAACCGCTCTACTCAAGTGAGTAATGTTATCGTAGCCCATGGCCGCAAGCCCACCATAGCACGAGAACAGTGTATCGAAATTCGGGAGTTAACTCAAGCTTCCTGCTCACATACTGGTAACCTTATGTGGTGCTGCCGACGTTCTACCAGTACGACTATAGATGCTTTGCCGGTACTGTACAACGGTAGTATTTGGTTGTGTGGGATGGAGTCTCAGAATGAGCGCCCATGATACTTGAGTACAGTACCGTACTTAGTACTACCCGTGGTGAAGTAGGCTCTGTATTTACGGACTTTTGAAGTGGAAAAATGGAAACGGAAAAAATGAAAAAATGATATTCCGCCTCTCTATCCCTCACCAACACACCAGCACAACACTAGACAGACAGAGGATCGTGCTCAACTTAAGTGCAAACTCAGAATTTCTTCATACCAAACGATCTCCTTGCAGTTCCAAATGACCCATCTCATAAACACGCATATATAAGCAACCAAGAGACGCGGGAGCGGAAAAAAGAACCCGATGCTATGACAAAGAGGGGGGGAAAGGAAAAACAAAATCCCATACGAGGCATCATATTATAAAAATCTCGAAGATAGTTTCGCAAGCCTTTCCGCAGGAAATTTTGCACGAGGAGTCATTGAGGCCTCCGACGGTTTCGGTTTCCTGAGTCCTTCCCTATCCGTTCTCTCCTTCTCCATTTTCTTCCGTAGGTTTCGGGCATACCTCATCATCTCTCCCGCATCGCTGAACTCCGGTTCGTCTTGGAATAATTCCTCAGACGGTTCCCAAAGCCCCTTCATGCTGTCCAGCACAGCGTACCTCTCCTTCCGGGCCTCCCCCATCTTCTCCAAATACTGCTCGAAGGCCTCACCCTTTTCATCGAGCCACTTCTGTTTACCTTCCGCCTTGAGCTTTTGAAATTCCGCCTTCATTCCCTTCGTCTGTACACGCCCAGTGTCTATCCACCGTTCCCAGATGCTTGACCGTCTATTCAGCCACTTCTGCTCCCGCTCTTGCGCTTCCCTTGGAGAGGGCGTCCAATTCGATTTCAGGATCCTCCGGATAGACTCGGGCGATATCTTGAAAATTTCCGCGAGTTTTTCCGTCGTGAGCTCGGGGACGCTGCTGTGAAGCTCTTTCACCCAATCACGAGCCTTCGGAGAAAGCTTCTTGCGTGGGGACCAGCCACTGCCAAACTTCTTTTGAAGTGCAGCCTTCTGGACTTTCCAAGCCTCAAGTTCGGATTTCGGTGTAGTGGCAACGTGGTGTTGGAGCTTCTGCCGAGTATCCCACTGGCCGGTCTTTGATTCCTTTTCGACTTCCTCGATAGGCGGGAGTTCCCATTTTCTTTTCTTGCGCTTCTGTTCCCGCTCGAAATCTTTCCCCGCTTCATTATGTAGGGTGGATCGCTCCCACTGGTTTGCTTCCTCCTTTTTTCCGGCAGATTTGCTAGTTTTGGCCCTTTCCCGAGAAAATGCTTTCCTATCGAAGGGGTTCCTCTCATCACGAATGAACTCTTGAATGGAGGGCGCTCTGGCCTTGGTTGACTTTGGTAGTGATTGTTTGACAACGGGGACCTCGATCCGGCAGCGTCCGACAGTAATGGCCCTTTGAACCTCCGCTTCGCCCCCGCTTTCTCTCTCCTTAACTTCCAAGGATTCATCCTTGTCCTCTTTGGCCTCGAGGAACCTGCCCTCCTTGAACTCCATCCGGCGCTCATTAGGGTGCCATTGAGCCGCTTTCAATGATCCCCATTCCCCGTTCATTTTCCTTTCCATCTTCCTTTCAACCCCCTCCTGCATCTTCTTTTTCATCCTTTCCATCTTCTTTTCCATCTTCGTCAACACCCGCCCCACCCCAGTAGGTGACAGTCCCTCGATCTCTCTTGCCTGCTCCCACTCCTTCTTGGCCTCCCTCCTAGCCTGCCTTCCGGCCTCCTGCTTCATGGTCGGGAGCTTCCAATTGTTTTTACCGTTAACCTCACACGAGCCCTCACTAACCCCCTTACCACTACGTCTCTCCACCAATATCGCCGCTCCCTCCTCCAACACCGCCAACCTCGCATCCTCCACCAAGTCCGCACCCCCGCCCACAACCGGCAACCCCGTCTCCACCATAGACCTATGCACAGCTTTCTTCCGCGCCAATGAAGCCTCAATCTTCCAGCGGATCAACTCAATCGTGCGCTTTGACTCGGCCTCCCGCGCCCGCGATTCGAGCCCGGCTTCGGGCAATTTTAATATCTCAACCTCGGGCTCGTAGCCATAAGAGGCTTGCAGAGGAGTGGAAATGGGCGTAGGCGGGGGAGGCGGAGGCAGGAGTCTAGATAATCCACCATCATCACTGGCGAGAATGCCCTCGTTCGTTGTTGTAATGGGCGGGCCAAACGGGATGTAGTCGTCATCACTGGGTAGGGGTGTTGTGGACCCACTAGCGAGTGTAGATTGTAACCTTCGACTTATGTGGAATGGCACTTGGGTGCGCAGACCGAATCTCTGCTGCTGTTGTCGGAAATAATAGTGCTGAAGCCGTGGCCGCAGTCGCGGTGTAGATGCTGATATCGAGTCCTGCAGGAAAATTCGTAGTACACGGGATGTGCAATTGTAACAAGGCATCGGATAAAGAACGCCCGGAAAGAAGGAAAAAACCGGAAGGAAGGAGGGGGAGAAGGAGGTAAGGAATTGGCCGAAACTTTATACGGGGTTGGGGGTAACAAGAGGAAGAAGAGAGGAGAAATGTTTTTTTCTTTCCAAGCCACTTTTCCTTTCTTTGCTCTTCCAGATGTGGGTAGAGGCGGGGTTGGCTTGCCCGGATTGTTTGTGGGTATGCCAAGAGCTTCCCCGGCATTTGCCAAGGCCATTTTCGCTTCGGTTTTTGATTGGGTTAGGGTTGATGATGTGATGGTGCACAAGAACAGAAATCTTGCGGTATCATATGCTGCCGATTGTGGTATTACTGCTACGTTGGTGCGGTAGTAGTAAGGTTTAAGTGAAGCCACACTATCTCACGACGTGATCCTTCAATTAATTAGGGTGGGGGGTGACCAGGTACAGTACAGTACATGACTTACAAGTGGAAACTGCGCAACTACATCTTGGATCCATCCACTAAGATTAGGATTCTGCTTGAAATACATTTACTGACAGTTGTATTCAGTCTCCGATAATTGGAGCAACGCTTGCATTGCGTTTGCTAGTGGATTGATCAATGTACCACCACAATTTAGGTTATGTTTGGACATTACTTACCGTGACCTATTATTCTCTTCTCTGCATACTACGGGGACCATTCAAAGGATATTTCTGAAAGGATACTACACCAGCTACCCTTATAAAAAGTGAGAAGCTGAACAGACTAACCAATCCCAAAGTCAGGGGGATTGGCGAAATATTTTCAAGCTCAGCAGCCATACCTGTATCCAAGGATTCATGATAAGGAGATAACTTATAGGTCACGTAAATAGTTTATTCTCTAGAGCCAGGCTCGTCTGTATGATTTAGCTAATTGCAGGGTATCATAGACAAGTGCCCCCCCATGTTGAATACCAGCAGCCTCTACTATGGACCGGCGTCAAAACTATTTGACCCTAGGACCGCTAGCCCCACTCACTCTCCAAGCCGAGAGAATCATGGAAACGATGTCTTCCACACCGACACCGTTCTTCACTTGAGCGAAGATAGTAGGTCCACCCTCTCTAAATTATCATTGTTGGTTAGGATAGCTCTAAGCAGCGCTTCTAAGCCAAGGAGGTGAAGGTAGCACAAACCGCATCTTACGGGAATCACGATCCATGACATCCAAATCCGCCCCAATGAGCTCTGCAAGATCCGTTTTATTAATGATTAGGAGGTCCGATTGAGTAATGCCTGGTCCACCCTTGCGGGGGATTTTGTCGCCTCCAGAGACATCAATCTAGTCGATCAAATAAGTATAAACCACAGCTCTCTTATATAGGAAGGTGGGGTGAAACAGAAAAACCATACCACATAGATAATATAATCAGCAAGCTCACGAGAATAGTTTGCTGCCAAGTTGTCACCACCACTCTCAATCAACAAAAGCTGAGTATCGAATTCGCGATGGAGATCCTCCAACGCATGAAGGTTCTGCGAGATATCCTCACGAACTACCCAATCCGTTAGCACAACTTGACCCAGTAACTCTTAGAAAAGGTGTAGCAGCACCGGCAGCATGAGGACAACCCCCAGTCTCGATAGCACGGATACGTTTAGCTTCGAGAGCCTCGTTTTTAACAAGGAATTCTTGATCCTCCCTAACCGAAAACAAATTAGACCATGGATAGAGCATTAAAAGGGAAAAGAGGTGAGGATACTTGGTAAAAATGTCGTTGGTAACAGCTGCGATCGAATAATTCTCTCTGAGGTTCTTGCAAAGCTGCAGCATCAAAGCCGTTTTCCCGGAGCCGACAGGCCTAATAGTGGTGCCGTTCAGGTTAGCTGCTGATGCAGGACATTAGGGAAATTCTACTGAAAGCTTACCCGCCGATACCAATTGTAAAGGCACGATCTCCCCAGTTCCTACCTTCGACGATAGGAAGTTCACGAGCTAGGTAAGAGCCTGGTCCATCAAGAATCTCGTGCTCATGGCCATGGGGATTGGCACTATCGTGAGAATGGGTGTGAGACATTTCTTTGTTTTCCCCTGCAGAAGCTAGATTTGTTGAGCTTGAAGTGTAGAGGGAAAATCAGATGAGGACGGGGCGTAGTGAAGGTGGGAAGATTGAGTTCAACGAGGAAGCAGCCGGCAAGACACGTAGTGCGGGTGGGAATAGAAGAGAGGGATGAGGTTGGGATGGTGGGGTGAAGTGAGGGTTGAAGAGACAAGGCCTTATCGACGTGCGTAACTACTCAACCGCCGATCTTTTACTAGATTCGGCGCTCTCTAGTAATATTAACTGCACGGTAAGGTTTGCTAAGCTTCTTCTTGTAGCGCAATTCCAGTTCTACAGTACTTGTACGTGCTCGTACAGTAGAGTTAAAAAAAAAAATTTTTCAACCTTATATAATACATTGGATCAACATACGCAATGGGGGATCAAAGACAATAAAATAACTTCATGGAAAAACCACGAGTTCCGCCGCCCCTTCAACTCCCACAATAAGAGTAACTAATAGAGAAACTTACTTTTATGAAATAACATTTAAGCGTTACAAGTTCAAACATCAATCCCTTTAACTCATTCATCCCGTACCGCCACCATCCACCAACCTCCGCAGAACGAACAAAAAGTGACCTTCCTAGCCTCATACCCTCACCGGGATTTTGGAGATTTCAAATCCCTTCAGCGGGCAAAGCAACACCTCCGCCGCCACATCAATCCCGACCACGCGAGAAAAGGAGAAGCGATAGAGTATTGTTTTTGTGCAAGTAATTGTGAGTATTTGAATAAGCGCGACTGCGCATCACAAAACCACTTATCATAACAGGCAAATGAGAACGCCCCGCTTGATCCAAGAGCCCGAAAGTACATAGGAAATGTTGACAAAAGAGATGGGAAGAAAAAAAGAAAAAAAATAGGTGGATTGAAATTTAAGAGGAAAAATCAAATAGAAGCGAGAAGCCGGAGGAAGAACCCTTGTAAAAGGAAAAGGTGAACAGGAAGGAAAAATCGAGAAAGAAAAAAAAGGAAAACGATATTCAAGGAAACCAAGGTGTAGTTAGGAGAGATAGTTATTAGATATAAAAACCGAGAGCCACAAGTTTGCGTTAATAAAAGGAGAATTAGGAAACTTGCTCTCCGCCCAGATCCGTCTCAGAAACTTTTCCCATACACTGGCAGCTAACCGTTGCGCTCCGGATTCCAGGTAAGGGTTCAACGTGATCCCTCTACCAAGAACCCAATGACTTCTCGCCGAGGAAAAATAAGTAATCGTATCTAGACCGACACCAGGAGTGATGGGAATAGTACGTATAGAGCCACAAATAAAAAAAAATACACAAAACAAGCAGGGATCATGGATCTCATACAAGGCTATGATCATAAGGTGGAGCAAAGGCTGCGGTAGGTAAAGAAAAAGCAGAACTGCCCTCACTAAAGTTCATGTAGCGTTGTTCCCCTTTACTCGTTTGTTTCCTCCTACCCTTGGGCTTTGCTTGATCTTGTTGTTCTGAGCTCCATTGACTCCATTTTCGTCATCTCCTTCGTTTTTCACGTTGCTCGTAGTACTAGCCCTTCGCCGTTTGTTAGTATTGGGCGATGTATTCGCACTCACAACGGTAGTACTTGTTTGCGAACTGGGGTTGCTCGTCGGATGGGCTTGTTGTGAATGTTGTTGTACTAACCCAGGAGCCTGAATATGGTTTTGGGCAGGACTAGGCGTTGTCCCTGGTCCTCCGCCGCCTCCCATATGTGGTGATGGAGGAACACCCATCCTCATTCCATCTGCCGAGGGCGAGTTCATCCCAACCGGTACACCACCTGGCATACCCAGATGCTGCGCAGGATGTTGAAGCATACCTGGGCCGCCAGCATGACCACTTGGGTGGCCCTGTTGGACCTGTAGCCCTTGTGCTGTTGCCGCCATTACCGCTGCTTGAGCTTGTTGTTGTTGCTGCTGCTGTTGGGCGTGCTGGTTCGCTAGGTGCTGCTGTTGTTGTTGCTGAGCATGCTGTTGCTGGTTGACAAAGTTTTGCAGAGCTTGTCGCGGAGCAAGAGCAGGGTTCAAGTGTGAGAAATTGAACAAGTCTCGCATTTGCGACATTGTCTCCGATATCTTTGGTCACATTAATCAGCCCAAGAGTTTCCAAGTTGAAAGCGGGGTGATGCAAACCTCTAAGCATTGAAGCACTGCGTGGGGTACGCCATAATTGTTTACAACATTTTCTGATGCATGTCCTTGCTGCGACGGACGCTTGCCTAGTGACTTGCTACCCGGAGAGGATTTCATAATATCTGGCGAATCTTGACCAAAGTTTCGAGGGACGTATTCTGAGTGCTCTTCGACCCGGAAGTCTAATTCCTCCATTTTGGAACTCGCGTTAAATGTCGCCCGCAGGGCTCCACGAGCAACCAACTATCAGTAATGGTTAGAGGGCTGAGATAGCAACCGGGGTTATCTGGGAGTGGAATAGAAACTAACGTGAAACCCGTTCTCAAACCAATATATGAAGCTAGTTTTTGGGCACTCTACAATATGACACTGGTTGGCGAGCTCCTTTTCCCGGACGTTTTCTAACACAATCTGGATATTCTGAACTCCCGACCCGAATAGAACGAAGTAATACCTCGCCAGTACCTGGGTGGTTACTTCAAACTGCTTGGTTTCCCGTGTGTTGTTGTGCCACAAACACTGTCGCATCACTCCATTTGGTGAGTAGAATTCTGCTACAAACCTCCGCCAGTAATTTATATCGTTTTGTTCTTTACTAGCATCAAATGCCGAAAGATGCCCGGAAAACCGATACAGTCCAAGGACTGAATGTCCAAGCAATGTTTTTCTAATCAAAGTAGTGAATTAGCTTGATATCAGAATCTCGAAATTAGAGAGGTGGTGTTACTGCGGTTGGCGAGCTTGAGCTGCCGCTAGCGCCGCTGCTTGCATGGGCATCGGTGGTTGTGGGGGCATCGCCATAGGTGTTTGGGCATTTGCTGCGTTCGCTTGGTTCAATGCGATTTGCTGTGCAGCAGCCGCCATCTGCTGCTGCTGCTGCTGTTGTTGGTGGGCATGTAATTGTTGTTGCATATGAGGTGTAATATTTACATTTCCTCTCATATGAGGATTTCCGGCTCCGTAGCCCCCCATATTAGCACCGGGGATTCCTCCAGGTCCGCCTTGATACATCCCATTTGGCATACCAGCTCGGATTTGGGAGTTTCCGTTATTCTGAAAGACCATGCCTCCGGGCGCCATTCCATTCATCAGATGTGCCTGCTGCTGCTGTTGTTGCTGCCGCCGCACTAGTTGTTGTTGAATGTGGGCCATCTGCGGGTGCATTCCTGCCACTATTTACACAACCCGAATTAGAATCAACTGTCAATTTTCCCATAGGCCATATCACGATTGCGGGGCACAATCGCGACAGCCAGCACGCGCCAATTGAGGGGGATGCAGGAAAACACGGAGTCAGAGGGACCACTAACACACGAGCTGCTGCTGCTGCTGGTAAGCGGCTTGGGCTTGGGCTTGGGCCTGTTGTGGATGTAAGTGCTGCATCGCGGCGTGAGCAGGCTGCCCTGGGTGCCCTTGAATATGCTGTTGAGGACCTTGCTGGACACCTGGGTGTTGCTGCAATTGATTAGGATGCGAGTATGCGGTGGTGGTGGCCATCATGATGGAGAAAGGAGTACGGTGTCCTGTCCGCTAGGTGGAGGGGGTCGTGGGATCAAGAGAAAATATGCTATGCGAAGCTACCGCAGGGCGGTCCGACCAAGAGAAAGTCGCGCCGCAGTATTCAAGATCAGGCAGGCGAGAACCGTGAGAGAGCAGACGATATTCCAGAAATCTTAGTTTGACCTGGAACCCGTCCGAAGTGACGAGCCCAGCGTTAAGAGGGGGGGAGGTGAAAGGAGTGATAGCTGATGGAATAGTCGTGGACTATTAGGAGAGATGATGAGGGAGAGGAGGTTGAGGATTGGGTGGTGTAATTGTGGATATCTTTGCAGTGATAGCGGAAGAATGTGATTTTTCCCTTTGAAAGGTTGGGCAGCTGAGCCGGTCAAGACGCAGGAAGTGAGTTGCTATGCGAGACGATCGTGTTATGTTCTGCGGCGTGCAGGACAGGAGAGGGGTTTAGGGTTGTTGAGGCTCGCCGGGAGAGAAAGGTTGGCTCAGTGGCGCGCGATGCACCGAGTAACACTCCCAAGTAACCTACGGAGGTTGGGCGTTTCCGGATCACAGGACAGTGGAAAACCGATACCAGTAGGCAGCAACACGCACACGGCTAGAGGGTCGAGAAGGAGGGGAAGCAGCTCGCGAGCCGGAGATGTGTAGAGTTTAGGGAGAATAGGGTGGGACCGGGGGGGTATTGTGGGAGATGGGTAGTAACAAGTGGGAGCAAGTAGAGAGAGTGGGTGAGAGGTTGGGGTACAGCAGGTGGTGGGAATCTCGCCACAGATATAGCAAGGATAGCGTATGAAGCACTGTATCCAAGTGAAAAATAAAAAATAAAAAGCCCGAAAAATGGATGGAGGATGGAAGATAGCTATGAAAGCAGGAAACTCTGAGATCTCATGACCGCCTTGGTGGCTTTGCTTCGTTTTCTTCTTTTCCTTTCCTCTCTTTCGTTCTTCGTACCGGTAACCTTGCGCTTTCCCTTACACCCTTTGCCTATTTCTCTAATTCTCCCTTCTTATATTGCAGAGCAGGCGAGAATTCCAAAGGGCCGTGGGGGACAAGTCAGGGCGTCCAATCTGATATGGTACTCGAATAGAGCTTTGTAACAGCGCCGTATAGGCAGAGGTTTCGCCGATGAAGTGAATAGGGCCTCAAGAAAGAGAAAACCGCAGCGGAGAGATAATAATAATAAAATTAAAAAAAAAAAAAGAAAGACTCTGGGGAGAGAGAAATCGGATTAAACCCCCGACAAATTTCGGGGCTATTCTCTCTCTTTTTTTTCCCTTTTTTCTCTTTTTGCCTTCGCACGAGACAAAGCGGTTAGTGATGGAGGGTCTGGGCGATGATTGATGATGGATTGAATGCGATCACGGCGACACGCGCAATGAGCAGGCAGACAAGATGGACACCGAACAGATAGAAAAAAGGGCGGACGGGTTAACTTTTTTTTTCCTCTTTCTCTCTTTCTTCGCCTTCGAAGGGGGGGGGTCTCTCTTTTTCACTGTTTTTCTTCCCTCCCTTCCCTTTCTCCCCCATCCTCTTACCTTTTTTCTCTGAGGGGAAGAAGGGGGTGCTTTTTTTATGAAATGTCACCTAATTTGCCCCCTTTTTCCCTATCCTCCAGGCGTACGCCCTTAATTCACCAAATGCGGTTGGATGCCAAGCCTTCGTTTCCATCAACACTGGTAGGGTTTCTGTCGGCGAATTTTTTTTTTCCTCCCAGTGATGGGTATAAATTCTCCTCGACAACCTTCCTTTCGTCAAACACTCCACTCATCTCACGGCAAAACACAACACACAGCTCCATACCGACGCCGGATGGCTGCTCGGATAATTTCTGCTGATTGGTGAGAATTCCTTTCCTTTTTCTCGACCCCAATAATTCCCTCCCCGCTCTTCGAAATGATGATCACTTCTGCAACTTCTTTCCAAGTCATAATCGACCATGACTGAAGCCAGATGCAGCTCGGGCCTTTCTTAATTCCTTCGGGGAGAGAGAAATGGCTTGTTACTTGCCAGTACTATTCTGTCTGATCTCGAAGAGAATTGTTCCACAATTGTCGAAAGCCATATCTTGAAGTCAATCCAGCTAACATGTATCCTTCTACCCGCAGGTTATTCAGAAAATTGCCGCAGTAATTGGTTAAATACGCTCGACGAAACCTCTATATATTTCCGAATGGTTTGCCACCCCCCCCGTTGTCTCTTTGTTCGTCTTCTCCCTCACCATGATGAAAAAAATTCCTACATTCGCAGTTTCCTCGGTAGCACACGCCAGAACCCATTCTACAGTGTGCATAACGTGACCGCTGCAAGACCTTTCTTGGAAGTCTGATTTGGACGTTGTACCAGCTTTTTTATCCATAGACATTTATTACCATGGACAGATTGGCTAACCAGTTTTAAAGCATAGATAAGTTTTTTTCGCTCAAATATCTAGTAACGAAGACAAGAAGGAGAGGAAATCTCTTGGATAAACCATATATTTAAATAATGATAAAATTAATATATTATGAAAATGAAAATGAAAGCCTTGTCGTTTCTATTTTGCCATAAAGTTATTTCTCCCACTCGCGCCTCCCCTCATCCCGAGTAAGGCGCAACCCGTGACATCCCACCCAAACCCAACATGTCAAAACAAGCATTTCCGATGTGCAGCGCACAAAAAGCGCACTTGGCGTAGGAGTGCTGATAGCAAGTAACTTACTAGCAACCGACTATGCTCGAGTATACGACTATGTCACCGCACAACACACCGACCTACAACCGCCCGACCGACCGGTCAGTCAGTCACAAACTCTAACCCTGCAGGCCACCCGGCGCAGAAAGGCGACAGGCGAGCACTACGGTAGAGCAGCAAGCGAAACCGAAGAAAAGGACGAAAGCAGAAGCATGCGTCCACAAACGCCTACGGGAAGGAGCGAGAAATCAGCCCCGATACCGCACCGGCACTGCACCACCCCCTCCACAAGTACAGTACCGTACTGGTACCGTATGATACTGTAATCGTACACCTTGCTTCCGTCGTACAGTACCGTACTGTACAGCGCAATACGGTACGGTGCGGAAAGCTGCGGGTGAGATGCAGGTACGGACGGTACAGTACAGTACAGTACAGTACCGTACCGGCCGTGGTCTGACGGGTAAATTGGTGATGGCAGTATTGTAATACGTGAGTTGTGTGTGGTTTGGCGATTTGCTTCTCCGCCTTTGTATACGGACCGTCGGTCAGTTGGTCTGCTCTATGATACGTAGTGCGAATCCACGGGCATTTACGAGTACTGTACGGTACCATGATTTACGAAGACGGGTGGATACGAGTACGGTACGAGATGTATCGAGACGCTACGGCATCACAGCATTCACGATCGGTTGAAATTATGTAGTCCACTCCCTCCTCCTCCCTCCCTCCCTCCGTCTGTCCGTCCGTCCGACTGACTGACTGAGCGGACGTGTAGGGGAGGCGTAGTGGTCAGGACGTGAACAGCGAGCGGGGGAGGGGGGGTAGAACTGATAGGGACGAATAATAAAGATAAAAAAGGAAGGAAAAAGAGGCAAACGTAGTGGGAGAAAAAGGCGAAAAGCAGAAAACCACCCGAGTAACTTGAATACCGTGTCCGGAGAATTATTGCCGGTGCTCCCAGTCGAAGGAATCAATGGAGTAGAATAGAATAGGACAGACAGGGCAAAAGTTAACTATCGTATAGGAAAAGAATGAAAGAACCACCAGCACGCCCTTTGTTCGATACCATCCATGTATACGGTGACGCCGTCTTCTTTTCTTTCTTCCGCCCCCCATAGCGGTGGGGGAATCCGCAGGGGCTCACGACGAATAGGAATCACTGATAGCGCATCGTATCATAAATACCGGTACCGTAGTAGTGCAGTAGTCAACTAGTCACAATTCACGCACGAAGAGGCACGTCACGTCACGTCAACTCACTCGCTCGCTCACGGGATCCCCCCTCCAACCCAGGCTTCGGAAAGGAGAAAAGAAAAACACAAGAGGGAAAGTTAACAGAGAAGGAAAAAGGTGAAAAAAAAGAAAAAGAATCCACACAAATCAATCGGTCAATCAATCAATCAATCACCATCACGAAAAAAAAAAAAAAACACCAGAAATCACATAGTCTAGCACTAAAAAATTTCCTTTTTTTCTTTTTTGGTTGATGTTTTGCTGTTGTGGCTAAGTGCCTGGGGCAGCACCACCCTGCGATTGCTGCTGCTGTTGCTGCATCATCACGGCGTAATACATCGCGCAGTAGGCCTGATATCCGCCGTATGGAGCGTACGGATCATCCTGGGCGGCACCGGGGATGCCTGGTGGTGACCCTCCTGCGCCTGTGGTGGCGGCGGCGGTGGTGTTTGAGGTTGACGAGGCGGGAGGCGAGTTAGAGGACTGTGGGAGAGAGTAGGCCGGCCAGGTGGGTTGTTGAGATTGCTGTTGTTGGTCGGAGGAGGTGGGGAAATGTGCAGGACGGGTTGGGGGGGCATTGCGTGTCTGTGTGATTGTTAGTGTGTGGGGGAGAAGAGGGGGAGAGGAGGAGAGGAAGTACAGATGCTTCGACCTTTTCCTCAATGGCGATGCGTGCGCGGGCTATTGCTTCGCGGGTTCCCGCTAGGGCAATTTCACGTTCAGGGTCACCTTGTTGGAACTGGCTGGAGACGTTGATACGGCAGCCGGTCGAGGATTGCATCTCTTTGATTGTTTCTCCGCCTAGTTTTTGTTAGCGCTTCGAATGTGATATGATGATGATGGGTAAAAGAGAAGGACCTTTCCCGATAATCATGCCAACAGCATCTATGGGAACCCTGATGGTTTCGGTTAATCTCCCTTCCGATCCACCACCCCCACCACGCCCTCCTCCACCACCTCCGCCATTATCACCATGCCCACCATAATACCCACCGCCTCCACCTCCACCACCGCCACCAGGCGGCCCCCCTCGCTCAGGCCTTGACATCCCTGGCGGCGGCCCGGTACCTGCGTTATCGCTTTCAACAATTTCCATGATTAACCGTTTTGCATCTTCCGCCGCCTGGGGCGACCCAATCAGATTAACAGGACGTTGACCATTCTGACTCTTTGCCTCGCCAACTATGTTAACGTGACAGCCGGACTTGTCCTGGATGTCACGGATTGTTTCGCCACCACGACCAATTATCAGGCCAACAGTTCTATCGGGCACAAGTATCTGTATGCTATCTTCTGACTCCCCGGGGGGAACTCAGTCAGTACGATTTCAAAGCAAAAAAGGTTTTTCGGAAAAAAGACGGCACAGAGCTAATTCCGCGATTGTCAAAAAAGATCCTCTTGGCGAGCAGGATAGTTTCATCAAGATCAAGAAAAAAGAACGGGGTGAAAAGGGAAGAAAAAGAAAGCGAAAAAAACATTTAAACAGCAAAAGGAGAGAAAGATATTTCTTGCTACCACTGTCGCCAAGAGGAACCGCAGACAAACCTCCGTCTCGCAAGTTGGGCTGACCTCCGCTTCCACCGAATTTCCCCCGACCACTGGCACCCCCGGAAGGACCTCCCATGCCACCTCCGGGTGGACCATTCTCCGCGATGATCTGCTCTATAGCCCTCCTTGCGGCCGAAATTTGCGGGCGCGTGCCCTGTATATTGCAGACCCTTTCGCCACCGCTATCCCGATCCTGGCCGTTTGTAAGGAATTGAACTCGAGCTCCGGTCTCCTGCTCCACACGTCTCAGAGTCTCCCCACCACGGCCGATGATCAGCCCAACAAGTGATGATTCAATGTTCATCTGTTCGGCATCCGGAGGAGGTGAGCGCGCTCTATGACCGCCTCCGTACCTCTCTGCTCGTGCCGGGGGCGGGGAGTAAGGATTTCCTGTGCCAGCCCCAGGCGGACCGCCCCGCCGCGGTGGACTATAAGAACGTTCTCGCTCGCGCATACCGTACTCGGCGCTAGCGCGCGCACGACGCTCGTCGCGGAAGGGGTTGTAGGCATCTCTAAAGGGTTCACCGCCGCGACGGGAGGGCGGAGAGCGAGTACGGGATCGAGAACGACGAGCACCGTATCTTGATCGTGGGTCTTCGTAGCGTGCGGCTAAATATAAAGTCGTATAAGCAACTCCCACCGTTGTATGGAGTAGGAAGTGTAGTAGATGGAGAGATAAAAAAATTTGAGAAACGAATATAAAAAAAGCAAAAATAATAATAATGATAAAAATACTCACGTGCTTGCTCCCTGTAAGTGGGTTGGATTCCCATCTCCGCAGCTCTAGCTTTTGCTCGCGCAAGTGCGTCATCTAGAGATACCTTTCCGGACGTTGTAGGTTTGATATTGCTGAGGTCGAGAGAACCGGAGGCAGATGGCTGCGGTAAAGAGTAGCCAACCGGAGGAGAGGCCACGGATTGCGAAGGCGGTTGACCGGTCAGACCTGCTGGAATTCCAGCGTATCCCGCAGGGCCACCTTGCGGCAATGGCGGTCCTCCTTGAGATCCGGGGGGTCGCTGTGCGCCTGCTGTAAGACGGGAACGAGACCTCCGGTTAGCACGAGGAGACTCTAGAACAGGGCAAGCAGGATCGGGAAGGAGGGGAACTCTGAAAGGATAACAACAAAGGAAAGGAAATTAATTCCAAAACGTACTCAGGGCAGCGAGGAGAGCGGCAACATTCTGATCCGCCATAGTCGTGGATAAAAAAAGGTGATGGGTAAGTAGGAGAGAGTAAGTACTGTAAGTAAGAGGTATCCTTTCCCTTTAATTTTCCTTTGAAGAAAGAAAGGAAAAGGAAGAAAAAAAGAAAGAAAGAAAAAGGGAAGTATTAGAATAAGAATAAAGGTAAGAAATAGTAGGGTAGGATGATGGTATTAGAGGCCAATTGAAACCCTGTGACGCGAAGTGGGAATAACACAAAAAAGATCTCGGAGGGAGGGTAATTTTTTTCTGGATTTTTTTTATTTTATTGATTTTCAATTTTTTTCCCTTTTCCTTTTCCCTTTCCCTTTACCTCTCCTAGTGTGAAACGGGGGGTGGGGATGGGTTGGCGTTGTTGCAGCTCTTTGAATCCGATGAGGGTGGTTGTGTCGAAGTTCACTCCAGCACAGGATGTATTTACGAGTACGGCCAGAGGGTAGTTAGCACAGGCGCGAGAAGGTTAGGTGGTGTCGGTGCCTCCCACTGGAATCCAGTATGTCATATGCACGCAAGTTGGAGCCGGGAAATGCGAATAAAAGGGCGAGCGAGCGAGCGAGCGTCGCGCGGCAACCAAAACTAGATGGTACCTTTATGTAAGTCTACTCGAAGACTGTACTGTAGCAGTAAACAATAAAACGAGAAAAGTGAGCAGTAGCGAGAGGATTTGTGTGATATGATAGGGTAGGGTTAGGTGGCTGGTTGGCCGGTTGTGTGATGCAGACCTATGTACTCGAGTAGACTACCCAACGGGAGGCACCCAACTTGCCATACGGCCCCGTCAAGAACTTCGAGTCGACCCTTCTCGACGGCCACAATCAAGAGGAAAATGGTGTTCCTTTGTTCCCGTTCCTTATGCTGAGCTCTTGGGATGGAGGTTGAAAAGGTGAAATACGGTGAGAAACAGATCTTGGAGGGAGGAATGGAAAAAAAAAAAAAAAAAACTTGCCAAAATCCATTTTGGGGCACCTGGTAAGAGACTTGGCGTTTTGTTCTTGCTTATGTTGCTATGGCAATCCCCGACACAGGTTTTTTTGAGCCGCAAAACAACACTGGTACTTGTGCCAACCCTGGGAAACATCGTTGCAGCGTGAAAGAGCTCATGAGTTGAGCCGCAGCTTGAGCTTCCTTCTGAGAAATTTATGACCCAATGCACTGAATCCTACCGTATCCGGGAGGTGGCATGTAGGTAGTAGTCCGTCGGCGCTACATTACCGCATTTTACCGCTTGATTTCCGCCATCGGTCACTTTTCCCCACCCATTTTTTTGCTCTAGCCTTCTAGCTCGACAATACTCGTATAATAGTAACCCTTGAAACATCGCACTCTTGCGAAGATACAAGTAGAGCCCCGCGAGTAAGTCCCCACTGAGCACCGCACCGTATGCACAGGGTCGGCGGGTTTAGCAACGCCAGACCGAGATCTTTATTGGATGGCTTTCGTGTTGGGGTACCGGTATCATAATACTATCATTTTTACAATACTTGGAAGGAGAGGAAAGGTGACAACCAGCCTGAACTCGACACATTACGGTGGGCATAGGATAATTAGCTGGATTCTAGAATGAGGTGCAACTCTCCTAAATCCACTCATTTAGCGAGCCCCGATCCGTAACAAGGCACATCTTTGCTTGGACTACACCTCAAACCCTTTTGCAAGCAGTAGCGCTCCCATAATATCCTAGAACACCCGCTGTTTCGGTGGCAAACATGTACCGGCCGGGGATCTTCAAACCCCTAGTATAGAGAGTGACATTCTATGACCCCTCCTCGTCCTCGGGTGAAACGACAACAAGGAACCACCGTATAATGCAAAAGTAGAAACAATACTCGGGCACAAGACACGCCAAACGAAACATTGCGAAACTGGGGAGCCAATCGTCACTGTATCATACTGGTCTACTATGATGGGGAGCACTATTCGTCCTCCCTTCAATCGACCGACCAGGTACGCAAGCCAACCGCCATAGAATCTCCCACCTTGAAGGCTTGCAACAGATCATGCTAAAGGCAGCAATCCGTACACGCGTACCAATTCACAGGCGGATGGGCGTGTTGGACGGAAGACATATCCTCCTCCGTCCGGACAGGATGATACCGGCGCCTCGATCGAGTTTGCGGGGCTAGCCCCAAGTACTGAATAGTGCTCGTAGGTACCGCCGGCAGGGGATTCCTACCGAACACCAAGTACCGTACCAGCACCTCCATCAGCGCCCAGGTCGGCCTTCTGGTTGAAAGTTCGTCGTCCCAGCAACAAAAGGTAAGATTTCCTCATCATCTTATATACGGACTGGCAGCAGATCAGCGGTTGTGGATAAAATTGGCGCTTTAATTTCCCTTGACGCTGAGCGTTTTCTTCACCCTTTTTCTCTTCGAAACCTTCTGATCACGATTGGGAGGGCTATCTTGCCCCACCTGGTTTGATTGGGGGTGAGGTTAGTTAGCAGTGGCGGGTGGGTAGGTTAGGAAGAGTTGGTTGGACAAGGGATCTCCGGCGGCTAGTGCAACGTAACCCAAAAGGCTAGGGTCCAAGCGAGAGGAAAACAAAGGGTTGAAAGAAGGTATGGGTTGAAGAGGTTTCAAGTCAAATGGTTCGAATGTGCTATTTTTACGGGAAAATACGGAGCTAAATGGCCTGTTTCGGGAAATTAACGAAAGAATTAAGGAGTTGATAATTAACCGTTTGAGTTATTTTTGTGCCTTTCTTTTGTGGAAGGGCTGCCGTATTCGGCCTCAATGGTGCTGTGGCGAGTGATCTGCAAAAAACAAGTCAGAATGACGTTAACCCGCTTAGGGGTAGGGTTAAACTCAGTTCGGTTCGGTGAGCTTGCTTTTTAACAGTGAATCGACCAATAGGATCCTCGGATAGGCACAATGACGAAGGAAGCCCCGTAGTCGCTTCGCAGCAAACCTGCTCTACCGACACCAGATCCTGATTTCCCATTCGCTCCACCTCAACCTCGATGGAGATAAATATGAAGACTTTTCTACCGCCCATACATTTTAATGGGTTGGGCGACGTTCGAAGAGAACCCCCTGATCCTGGCTGTCGGTCCTCCCGACCCTATACTCGTACTGCCGTGACGAGCTGAATGGGAGGAACGGTTCGGGCAGTCTGGGTCAGTTCATGTTTGGCGGGGAGCCATTCGTTTACCGTGCTCCTTATTCTGGGTCGAGCTATCTTGGGAGATGGGGCTGCTGCTCGGTGTTTATTGTCTCTGTCTCACAGGATATATACTGCGTGCCCTCCCCCACCTCCTCCGTAGTATTTCAACCTCAATACTAGTACATACATCACCGCCATTCTATCTCGTTTCCTATAGGGGCCCGTCTTTCAATTCACCCACGGGTTCCTTTCCCTTTTTCCTTCTGTTTCCTATTTTCCCATTCATTTTTTCATCTTCGCTGTTTCTCTTTTCCTTCTTCCTTCCCTTCTTGAGACAACAAACTTGGATCGGTTTCCGGTTTATAATTCCTTTCTTTCCTTTCCATCTTCTGCTGGCTGGTTCCGCCTAATCCAGATATAACTGTTACGAAAAACCTACAGCAACGGCGACAACGATCATTCATTTATCCCCAGTCAAACATGAACAGCACACATATGTATACGACCGATGCCCCAAGCTACGAGGACGCCATGAATGCGAGTAGACGGGCCCCGCCTACGACTCACGAATTAACACCTTACCTTGGACTGCGTGCTCGGCTTTCGCAGGTCTGGTTCAACCGATGGACGCTGCTTCTTTTCCTTGTGCTAGTCAGGGTCATCCTCGCGACGCAATCGCTTGATGGGGACTTGAGATCTGCACGGAGGGAGGCGCTCTCGGCTTGTACCGGCGTTGAGAGCATGGGCTCCGCTATGGCTTCCATGCCACATTATATGTCCAAGGGAGTGAACGAGGTTGCGGCGATGGGCATCGAAACTGCCGTCAAGGCTCTCGAGAAAACACTTCTACTTCTTATCACCGGTGTCCAGGAGATCGTTGTCTTCGTGGTGAACATGATTACCTCCACTTACGTCTGTTTGATTACCCTGGCCATCCAAGGTTCCCTCGGTGCCGTTCTCGAGGCTACCGAGAAGATTGCGGATTTTGTCAACAACACCATGGGAAAGATCTTTGATGATATTGGAAAGGACGTCAAATCCGTCCAGGACGGGGTCAACAAAGTCTCCAAGGCTCTGGAGAAGATTCCCAATTTCTTCGGGGGCGATGTCAGCCTTCCCGATGTCAAATTTCCCAGCGTTGATGAATTGAAGAAGGTTCAGATCCCCACGACCTTCGACGACGATTTGGCGAAACTGAAGGATAACATCCCCACGTTTGAAGAGGTGCAGAAGGCTGCCCACGACGCTATCAGGATTCCCTTTCAACTTATCTCCGTATGCTCTATCCTTCTACAGTATCCTGATGCTCGATGACTAACAGTGAATAGAAAAAAGTCAACGAATCCATCGGCGTATATCAATTCGATCGTTCTGTATTCCCCGTCCCCGATAAGGAGAAGCTCACCTTTTGCTCCGGCAATCCCAAGATCAACAACTTTTTCGATGGCCTGGAGAGCACCGTTGACAAGGTCAAGAAGATCCTCATCGGGGTCATTATCTGCCTGGCCATCGTTGCTGTGGTACCAATGGCTTACCGCGAATGGTGGAACTGGCGAACCACTCAATCCCGAGCCTTTATGCTTCATACCGCGCCGACATACGATCCCATCGATGTGATCCAAATCGCGTCGCGGCCATACTCCTCCTCTGTCGGCCTCAAATTGGCCGGCCTATTCAAGTCTTCACGACGCCAAACCCTAGTTCGCTGGGCGGTAGCCTACGCGACGTCGACTCCCGCACTTTTCGTCTTGTCCCTTGGAATCGCAGGACTATTTGGTGTGTTGGCTCAGTACATCCTACTGAAACAGGTTGAGAACGCGGCACCCGCGTTAGCTGCTGAGGTTGGGGAGTTTGCGGATATCGTCGTTAAGCAGCTCACGGCAGCTTCGACGAGCTGGGCGGTAAAGACGAACTCAGCGATTAACAGCACAAATTCGGATATCAACAACGAGCTCTTTGGATGGGTCGTTAACGGAACGGATTCCCTGAATGACACCTTGACTGTATTCGTCGACAAGATGTATGAGGGCGTCGACAAGTTCTTTGGCAAGACACCCTTAGCCAAACCAATCAAGGACGTCCTCAACTGCCTCATCGGCATCAAGGTCAAGGGAATACAGAAGGGACTAACATGGGCCAACGAAAACGCCCACATCAACCTCCCGCTCCTCCCAAACGACACCTTCTCACTGGGCGCCGCCGATTCCATCGCCCCGGAGGCATCCGGAGCGGCTAGCTTCCTCTCCGACACATCTTCCAAAGCCACCGACATGATCACCGACGTGGTCATCAAGCTCACAACCAAGTGGGAAAAGATGCTCACCGAGGAAGCCATCATTTCGGCCTGCATAATCGGCATCTGGATCCTCGTGCTCATAATCGCCCTCGTCCGAACCATAGCCCTATTCTACACCCCCAACAAGCACCGCGGCGAAGCCGGCGGTCTCCCTCCCACACCTATCACTCAACAACAGTCCGCTTCCTCGCGTGTTGCGAATAATAATAACAGTAGCGGTGGAGTCCTCACGTCGCCGGTATTTCCGGCATTTAGTGGAAGCAGTAATAGCAGCACTGGGGGCGGCAGCCCCGCGAGTGGAGAGAGTATGTCGCCTGCAGATGCGTACTACGGACCCGGCGAGAAGGTTGATCCGAATGCGCGCTGGTTGCAAGTCGGTGGCTCCGTCGCCGTGGAGAATTCGCAGGGAGAGTACAGGCAGAGTGTGCATGCTAGTGTTGATCCAAACTATTCAGGGAAGCATTGACCTGGAGTAGTTGGGGGATCAAGCATCTGCTACTAAAAATATAATAGAAAAAATGGGTTGTCTTTTGCATTTTCATTGGGATTAGTTCTTTTTTCTTTTTTGTTTTCCTATCCATTCATAGCGTTGCATTATCATTTTTCTGTATTATTTGCATTTGTGTTGGTTCGTACCTTGTTTCAACTACGGATTGTACCATGGATTATGGCTTACGACAGATTTTAATATCTTTGTGTTGTGGTGGGGGTTTGTTTGGCCGCGTGGAGGAGAGGTGAGGAGAGGGAGGTTGTGGTGGATTGACTTTCGCTATGTGTGGGCAGTGTTGTGGCTTTCCGCCGTTGGGGAGAGTGGATAGTGTAGACGTTATTGAAGCATTATCCCTGCGGATTTTTTTGTGAAGTGCAGAAACTTGATAATATTACTGCGATAAGAAAGTCGTTATCCCCTGACATCGGTCGCGCGTGGAGGTGTAATGATGGACGAGTGATATCATGTGTACCCTATCCACCTCTACAACCCAATCGGCTTCGGCGGCACTACGGAGGCGGGCCCGTGGAAGTACGCAAAGGAATATCGCCCGTGTAGGGTCCCCGAGTAGATAGCTATTCGCGAGGAACTACATGATAACCCCCACGAAAACCACGAAGACTCCCCCCCCCCGGCCGCGGGGGTAAACATCTCCATTTACCATCTTTTTTTTTTCTAAAGCACCCACCACGCTTTCCCCACCTCCCCAGTCGCCCTATTCGGGATATCTCCAGCCACTAAGGCCACGTCGATAACACCGAAGGTACACCCGGAACCAATCCACACCTTAAATACCACAACGACATTCCACCAGACATCCCATCCCACCACAAATCCCCGAGTGACACCACATGACAACCCAACGAAACAAAACAAAAAACCTTACCCGGCACCAACACCCAACACCCACCACGCACGACGCACCACGCACCACACTTCAGCAAAATGCTTCCGACGCCGACAACCACCCACCTCACCTTCGCGCACATCTACGAGCCGAGCGAGGACACATTCCTCCTCCTGGACACGCTAACCGAGCAATCCTCCTTCCTCCGCGCGCGCTTCCCCTCTTCCTCGCCGGCGCCGCTGGTCCTGGAGCTGGGCAGCGGGTCGGGGGTCGTGACCTCCTTCCTGACGTCGCACTCGACGGCGCTCTTCGGTCACGGCTCCGTCGCGACGCTGGCGACGGATATATCGCCGTACGCTCCCGAGGCCACGGGGCGGACCGTCGCCGCCAACGCGACGGCCGGCGCGGGTGGGTGCTTTCTCGGGGCTTTGAGGACGGACCTGGCGGCCGGGGTGAGGCTGGGGGTTGTGGACGTGCTGGTGTTTAATCCCCCGTATGTGCCGACGGAGGCGGTGGCGGGTGGGGACGGGGAGGAGGGGTGGATCGGCGTCGCGTGCGGTGGCGGGGTCGATGGGATGGAGGTCACGGTCAGGGTGTTGCGGGGGTTGGCGGGGTGGCTGAGTGAGTGTGGGGTTGCGTACTTGTTGCTCTGTGAGAGGAATGGGCCCGAGGCGGTTGCGGAGCGGTTGCGCGGTGGTGAGTATGGTGTCAGGTGGGTTGTGGAGAAGGTGGGCACGTCCGGGAGGAAGGGTGGTTGGGAAGTTTTAGGGATTTGGAGGGTTATGAGATGGTAGTGTATTAATTAATAAATCTGTGCATTGCATATCGAAATTCGGAGAATCTGCATCATTCAATGATCTGGTCGTTCCTACAGATAGAACTATCGCTACACTCAAGCTCATCATCGCCAAAGAAAGAAGAAAAGAAATTAATCCCTAATCATCCTGAGCAAGAACTTTTCGAAATCGCCATCAACAACTCCCTTAAGCCTCCTCGATAGATCGATCTTGAATTTCTTCTTATAAACCTTCTTGACGCAGTCCATATGGTAAGCGTCCCAATGCACTCTGACCAACCTGCTAATAAGCAAATCTTCACGACCCTCCTCCACTAATGCCGTGATGGCCTGTTCGAGCAATTTCGCGTCACGGAGAGGTTTGTCAACCGCACCATTTATAATATGGAGCAATGTTTCTCCCTATCCATCTATTAGCAAATATAAAAAAAGTAGTGAGTAGGGGAGTTTCAGTATATTATACGTACCACAAGATTCTTGGAATGCCTCATGACAGCCTTCGCCAAATCCCTCTGGTAGGTGGCTTTGTATTGCCCCGCCATCTCCCTGATCCACCGGTCACTCCTATTAACAAGAACCTCAATCATTATTGTTTCGCCGCCCCTTGCATCCTTCCTTTCCATGATCTCCCCGAGCCTTCTGACATCCTCCCTAACACTATCAATCCTAACTTCCGCACTTTCTTCCATCCTCACGCCCTCAAGCTGGATCAGCACCGCCATCCGGAATTTGTTCCCTTCGAGCTCATTGCGTACAACTTTCTCGAGACTGTTCAGGTACTTGGCGTCCTTGAAACCAGCCTTTATCTTCTGAATTTCGTCGGCAGATTTTCCCATTAACGCTTCGATCAAGAGCTCGTTACGAGTCTCCCTTCGCTGATACCAGCAGTTTGCAAACCAGCCCTCTGACTCATACGGCCCTAAGGCTACTGCGAAAGCAACCTTCCCAAAACCACCGTATGTGTTGGACGGAAAAACAGTTTTGATATGCTTGGCTACATTGACCTTCTTAAAGATTGATTTGTACTCCTGACGAAGCTGCAACATCTGG
>QLOI01003720.1:0-55603 GCA_003313605.1 Tuber umbilicatum | reverse complement strand
TGTTGCTCATTGTGCACCCCACCTTCCTTTCCTTTCTCAACCGATGTTCCTCACCGGATCTTCATCATCTCGCTTCCTTCACCGGTCCTCCGGTCTTCTTGCCTATGCAACCATCACCAATATTCTCCGCCAATCTCTCCGGTACAAATCTCACCGCGGTTTCACGTTCTTCTCTCCGATCCCTCCTTTACAGCCGATGTTTGCACATCTTTCCACCTTCCCAAAACAACTACCCTGCTTTTCATATCCACCATTATACAATTTCTCACCGACAAAAAACACACCTACTAGACCAAGAGAAATAACTGCGGGACAAACTCCAAGACTCGCTCCGGGGTAAGCGCCGGTGATTAACAATAGTTCCCACATCTACTACTCCATGATTCTTAGGTTTCGCTTGGTATGGTTTAAAGAAATCTACCAGGGCCTTGGGGCCTGTTCTTCCTAACATCTCATACTGCTCCCACGAGTTATCTTCCAGGCCATAATCCTTCCACTCAACTAGGTATTAGACTAATGATTTTGCAGAATATTTGATGAGCTTCACCATACCAACCACGGTCAAGGTTGGTTTCAATAATATAACTGGGCTCCTTGTCTATTATATCCGAAATTGGTACATCCAATATACACCTGCCAGTTGAGTCCTCCCTATATTGTTATAAGATGCCAACGTTGGAAACTGGATGGATTCCCCAACATTAGTGGAGTTGAATCCCATAGGCAGAGGAGCCAATAGTTGTTAAGACCACAAACACTCCGAACATAAGATGATCAAGTTTTTCCCTTGCTCCCTTTGTTATCTTGTTTTTTCGATATACTATCACTCTGGCGACCCACTCAGCCCGACTAGCGTTAGCATACCCCAATGTTGTATATTCCGTTGCTGGCAATCTTTCCTTGTCAGGCGATTTCCGTTGCTTCTCATTAGCCTTTTGTAAAGTATCTCGAATTGCCTTCCTTATTCCATTCCAATCCCTAACCAGTTGATTATTACATGTGAGTAAACCTTAACTCTCGGAGACGGACCTGGACCAAGTTGTTTCACGACTAAATTTGTCCCTGATCACGAAAGAACACCTCTTTGTCCATTCGGACGTCGTGGTGTTGCAAGTGTACTCAGCTAGTGGAAGTTGCTCTGCCCTGACGTCCTGGTAATATGACCAATAACTACGATTAGTTTGCTCCAAAGTCTGGTTTACCCTTCCAGTTTGCACGCCAGTTTCAGGGTGGAAAGCTATTGAAACATTTAGCTTAACGCTTCAGAGCTCCGTTAAGCTAGACCAAAACTCTGAGGTGAATCAGCTATCACGATCTGATATGATATTCCCTGGCAGTCAATTGAAACACCGAACCTCTCTTAGGGACATAACAACTAAGTCATATAGAGGTACTTTCACTGCGAAGTATATAAAAGAAGACATATTTGAAAATTGGTCTACTATGACACAGATTTTCAAATACCCTTTTGACTCAAGTAATGCTACTATGAAGTCCATGGAAATTTCCTTCCATGGCAGTAACCATACCTCTATAGGTTTACGCTATCCAAACTTCTCCTGTTGTCCCATCTTACTGTGCTGGCATATACCACAAGTACAAACTGATTGCGTGATATAAGCATCTATCTTAGGCCCGTAGAAGTTTGCTCTAACCCTTTCAATAGTCTTGTAGGTTGCAAAGTGTTCTCTATGCGAGAATCACATTCAGCCTCCATGCTTGTACTCCTTAACCCCTGATTGGCTAGTATATACCAACTGTTCTTGCAAAGAAGCAGATCTTTCTTAATTATAAGGTTAGGACACCCCGCCGTCGTATTTGCCTTAACTGAACCAAAGATGTTCTAGTATTCGATGTCCTTAGTTGCGGCCTGCTTGAGTTGCTCAAGGAATGTGAATTGTAACCGGAATCCTTAGCATCACTGCAACACCAGTGCTGGCAAGTTGTCTCGCTCTAGTTGAACTACCCATTGCCTGGGACGAAAAACCCTCTGCAAAGAATTTAATTGAGAATTACCCCCCTCTTCAAGGTGGTAGTCCCTATGCCTAGCCTGTGCACCAGCCTTTTCATTCAACCTTTCTTTGCGGTAAACCACACAGAAGTTGAACGGTTATAAATACTCAGCCCAGTAATGTTGCCTACAGTTGAGAAGCTTGTTACATTTGAAATATTCCTGGTTCTCATAATTAGCGTAAATGGTAATCTGGTTTGCTACCGACCTTGGTAAATGATCCCATTCTTTGAATGCTGCTTCAATTGCAGTCATTTCCTTATTGTGGACATCCTAATTTAGCTCTCCAGGAGGGAACTTTCTACTATGGAAGGTCAGGGGATGCTATTTATCATCTTCATATAATTGGTACAATATGACTCCCTAGTGCAACGTCACTAGCATCGGTCTTCAATGGTGTTTGGCGTTTAGGGTCAAAGTGTACAAATCTAGGCCTTGTTGTAAATTTTTCCTTCAAAAAATCTAAGGCCTCTTGATACGCTAGTGTAAGCAGGAATCCTATATCCTTCTTGGTCAACTCTGTGGGAGGTATCGCAATCTTGCTGAATCCTTCCACTAACCATCAATAGAAGTTCGTAAATCCCATGAAGCCAGGGACTTTGAGAACACTATTCAGCTGTAGCCATCTCTTGTGCTCCACTACCTTTGCCTCGGTCATGGATATTTCGTACTCGGATACCTTATATTCAAGAAACTCTACATTGCTCTGCTTGAAAGTTGATTTCTTTATGCTAATGCATAAGTGAGCTTTCCTAAGCTGTTCCATTACTCTATGGACGAGTGAGTCATGTTCCTCCATTGTCTCGGAATAGATTCATATATCGTCCATGTGGGCAATAATACCTTCCTATACTAGGTCCCGAAAGCCCGCCTTGATCATACCCCGGAAAGTTGCCATGGGATTGCATAACCCTAAAGGCATTAAGGTATATTGATATAAACAATACCGACCTCGGAATACGGTCTTCTATTCCTCTCCTTCAGCCATTCCCAGAATGTAGTATCTATTTTTAAGATCCCACTTAGGGATTCCCTGTGCCTTGCTTAGTCTATCTTGTAGCTCATTCATCTATGGTAGAGGATACGTATTATTCACAATTATTTTATTTACTCCACAGTTGTCTATTGATAACCGTAGTGTAACATCTTACTTTGGGTTAAATAGAATAGGCGTAGCGGCTGGAGAGCTTGATCTCCTTATCTTTCCCATGCGTAGGATCTCGTCAGGATACTAATGGAGAATCTTAAGCTACTTTTCCGATCATGGATAATCTGTACCAAAGGGCGCAGTTGTGTTCGTAAGCAGCTCGATCTCATAATCATACTTTGAATGCTCTGCTAACTGCAGAATACCCTGTAGGCTCATGATATCAGCAAAGTTACAGTACTCATCTAGGAGCTTCAGCTTATTATCGTCACTGTCTTCATCTGTCAACTATACCATTTCTAAGAGGTACATTGAGTTAGGTTCTTCAGCTAACATCCCCTGTTAGGTTATGAATTGTAGACATCTCCTAGGACCTAAACAATGTGCTTTGCAATCTTCTGATCTCCACGTCAGAATCCCTTGTTACCAGTCAATATCTGGATTATGTTCCATTAACCATAATATTGGTAAATATGCATCAAACTTTAAGTTACTCATGTTAGCAACCTCAAACTGTATCTTGTTTACGTCATCCCTGATACTCATTTTCACCTCCTTCAAGTAGTAGGTACCTGACCCAGGTATAATATTACCACTGGCATCTGAGAATGGATAAGGTACAGTTCGTCACGAACTTGGTATCTGAGTTTTCTTAACCCAGCGGGTACTAAGGACTGGTCCTGTAGCATTACTATCTAATAAGTGCCTAGTTTCAACTGTACTCTTTCTTGCCGCTTGTTTCCATTAAAGTTGAACCTGAACTTGGATAGACTTAGTATGTCTTGGAGTGTCCTGTACCCTCAATCGCTTTGTAGGTCGCAACTCGTTAACCATTTGGATGGTTGTATCCATTACCTTTTGGCACAAGGGTGGCCACAATAGGTTGTGAAAAATTCAATAGTTTTGGGCTGGAAATGTGTACTATAACACCCGAATGATTTCATGTATTAAACCCTGGTCAGGTAAACTGGAAATCAACTTTGATTCCTTGATAAAGTCCGGCTTGACATAGTAAACTGTGAGAATAAAGCAAAATACAAAACCATGGAACTCTCCAAGCAACCAGAACTCGTAAGGAAAACCTAAGATATGCTTGATGCGAGAAGAAAACCAAAAACAAAAGAAATGGGAGAAACATGACCCGGAACATCCAACATGACCAAGATTGCTCCCCACATTCGACCTATTCAGGTTAACTAGGTATTCTCTTGATTGCGCGTAACTCCTTACCTCCCTCCTTTCCTGGTAATCCAATGATCAGCCCCTTCCTTTATCTAGAGGCTTCTGAGTTTCTCGCAATATCTTTAACTTTAGTGATGGGCTTACCTTAGTCTGATTCCTCTGTCTCAATCATCATAATCTGTGGGGAGGTTTGACGTACTTGGAGCTGGTTCTCATCACCAGCTGAAGAAAGAGCAGCTTCAATGCGTTTGATCTTGCTAGCCTGTGCCTCTTGAAGACCTGCCTCATTAATTGTGCACTTATTTTCCCCTGTAAGGAATAAACAACAAGGGAAGACGAGGTGCATTGCGGCAAAAAGTGGCCAAGCTGCGTGAATTTAGAGCATTGTCCAGACTTGTGTCATTCCGCAACCATGTTATCCACAATGCCTTCATGAGCAAGAGCATAAGCGAATTCTACAACCTTCGGGGTCTCATTTGTCTCGCAGGGTGGGGACTTTGACCTACTCCAACCTTACTTCTTTTTCCGCTGCTCCTTTGAGGATGAGCCCTTATCTCTACCCTGCTGGTAACTTGAACCACCATGGTCCTTGGCACCAGTTTTACCATAGTTAGCCTTGTCCGGATGGATGTCCCCCATCTGCCGAAGTAAATCAATACATATACCAGCGTCACTAGGATGTGGTTCCTTTAATGCCCTCGAATTTTGCAACTTAGAGGTGATTGCTATCCGAACTTTATGTATTATTTCCTTTGAATCGGGATAATCAAGGTTGGCCGCTAAGTCAACCACTTCATCAAGGTACTTGTCAACCTTCCCAGGGGTCATAAACAAATGCATTTACTCAACAAGGTTGCGATCACGATATTCATGTCAACCAAAACTGATTTCCAGCCCAGCACGAAATCCTGCCCAGGTTTACAGCTCATTGTTACAGTTAAAGATGATACCCATCCACATCGCTTCATCCTCACTAATGTAGCAATCAATATCTAAGTACCAGTTTTTGGCTGCATTCTCCAAGGTTGGGATGACCAAGCCAATTTTATCCATATCGTTCGTACCGCAATTTTTAAAATAAGTCAATTAAACTTCAATGTTGCTGAGGATCTATTTGGTGGCGGTAGTGTCTCCTTTCACAGCCGTTGGGTTAATTAACCTTTCCGGCTTCTTGGGCTTTGCTGAAGCAGATGGCTAACTGGAGTCATGAGGGCTTGGCCTACAAGCTCTTCCAAGGAGAGCAGTGAACCAAGTCTGGCGACGGTCATATCTGCTATTCTTGACCTCATTCCAGTTGGACTTTCGCCTTCCTAGGAACGGGGTAAGATCAGGTAAGGAGTGGGTGTCATCATCGGAGGTATAAGAAGAACTGGAATCACATGGGTTCCCCCTGGCGCCAACATTTGCGCCGGTTGAGGGGAGCATTTCCCCCACTATTGCTACCAGTATTTCTTCTGTAGGTCACTATGGGATGATCATATCTATCAAAGGATTCCTCATCACACTCCCAACCTCCAGCTTGGTTGATACAGCTGGGAGGCTGCTCGGGATTCTCAGGTGGAGGAAGTGATATCCTTGTGCTAGGCATAACATTTGCTGTTCCCATACCTGAACTCAAAGATATTCCAAAATGGCCTCACATGAGTCAGGATCACTCGCTGGTCCCATATGTATTGTTGGCCTACACAACCGACACTGGTGTGGTATTGGTTAAGCTGTTGGGGCCAGGATGGTACTCTGGGTGTCACTGAAGAAGGAGCTGTGATTACTGGAAGTTCATCACAACATCTACTACGAGGAAAGTGATGCTGAGACCTAAGGTGACCCTCAGCACTGGTCTGTTCTACGGGACGTTGATGTGCACACTGTCCTGTCCTTGGTGTCACTGGTCCAAAATCTGCGAAACGCCTATAGGTACACGGTCGATCGCAAGAAATGATTAGGTATTCCTTTATCGGACAAGCGGAAGGGAAACACCATCTCACTTGTTGAGGCAAATGGGCCGAGTCCACGGGGCTTAACTGGTAAGGCAGGTGTTGATAGTGGTGGTACCCGCGCAGGTTTCAACGTTGTCTGTAACGAGGCATCATTACTCCCCCAAGATGGAGGTGGAATGACGGGGACAATGTGTTTGGCCTTTGGAGCTCTTCGCTTAGGTGCTTTGCCACCCGTCTCCAGTAAAGGGATTGCGGGTTTCACGACTCCGAAGGGTTTAGAGCCCCTGCCCGGACAATGAGTCATAGTGAAGTTCCTTTTGTTGGTAGCCAGAGCTAAAGAAACTTGCTCAACAAAGTGGTGGAGTGTGTGCTCGGTTGACAGGGCCCTCTGTCTCTGGCCTGAGGACATAAAAACCACTGCGTCCGTCAATATCCATCGATATTAGGGGTCCTGCAGAACATGTGTGCAAACGCCGTGAAATGTAACCTGGGTTCCCTCAGCAGCGGAGGCGCGACCATTATGATGACCTTGGTTTTCGCATCTATTTGATGATCTCCTACACCCCTTCTGCAAATCCTGAACCCTATTACAGATAACTTGCTGGTTAATAACTAGTTGTGTGAAGCACCTATTCTGGCCTTAAATCGAGTGGGCAGCGGGATGGAAAATCTCCTGCTGAAAGATCGGCTGGGATTTGTAGTTCCAAAACTGCATCTGAGTTTCCGCAATCTTGATCTGCTTCCCTACTTGATGAAATACGTAAGACTCAATGAACTAAGGAGTGAAGTAGTCAGGGCAATGAGAGTTAGATCTAGCCATAAGGGTTGTCTCTGTAAAGGAATGGAATAAAAGATCGTGGGCGGCAACGCTGAGGTTCAACATTCCTCGGCAATGTCAATCAAGCGACCTTGACGAGTATTGGCATGGCAAGCTATTTACGACTAGATAAGTCTGTCAAAACTGACGCTCGTAATAGTAGGTCATGGGCCTGTTGCACAACCCCTTGAACACAACCAAGGCTGGCTGACATCCCTGTTTTTACCCCATGCTTCCTGTACGAGACATGCGATTTGTACTCGGAAGATGTACATAATAATATTCAATTGAACAATTAGGAGAAAATCAGATAAGTAAAAGTTTGGCTTAACAATATACTGTAAGGGGGGCTCCTTGTGGGACGATGGATCCCAAGAATGCGGCTGTACTGTAGCTTGCTTGGTATGTAATTGCAGAACATATATGTAAGATAGAAAACACCAATGGGGAAACTCCATATCCTTAAGCTGCAGCTTTGCACGATATGTTCACGAGAGGATAATTGATCGCCTTAGAATAGTAGGTCTTGCATACACTCAAGTAGAATTATATTGCCCGCTCCTCCCTATCACTCCTGAGCTCAGTACCATTGCGAGCAAGCCCCTCTCCTCTGGGCCTCGGACTAACATCATAGTACATGTCTACCACTCTGCTAGTCCATTATGCGGTGTGAATTGTTCAAGCACCATCCTGAAACCTGCATTCAGCAGCAGGAGAAAACTCTTCAAATTGTTGTCCTGTTAGTAGTGAACCAACCGGTTATGGATAAGCGAGTCTACTATCGATCTCACAGTCCCATCTGTATTGGTCCATGCGAGTCCCGTAAACAATCATTTAACGGTGTCACTTCACTAAGTAAGTCTATCGTTATCAACTTTCCTCGACATGATATCCTGCTCTACACTCTCCCGTGCTGAGGCAGATAAGTGCTCGGTTCATACAGGCCCTACACGGAGCCACGGACATTAGGTATGTCCACCAAGATAAGACTACTATGATCTAGAGTTCGCTAACAACCTCCCGACATCTTACTGTTTTTCGGGAACGTACTAGAGTTGATAGTTTATCTCTTAACAGTAGTCCTCCGGGACATCCGGTATACATTACTCACCTCCAGTTGCAAGCATATAAGTATCATTGGCGTGTACACCCACCAGTAACCTGTGTGTAACCATCCGATCTCCCCATTCCTCTTTGTATATCCTGCGAATAGCCTCCGGTCAACTGGACGGTAACAATGTATCCTGTATTATACCGTACTCTTCTATCATATACTTTTACTAGTAAACCTGTAACTACCCTTCTGTTGGCCCTTAACCTATTGTCTGTACATTGGGGCCAGAGGTAGATGTTGGACTCAGATTATCCCATGTTCGCCCATGGCACAGTTTTCTTTGGTTTGTAGCAGAACAAATGGGTACCCGATCGAACACATATTTGAACTTGCTTTATAATCCTGCGCACCGTACATTCCTATGACTTTCTGTGCAACTTCGCGTTAACCTTTACGTACAACATAGGATAATTCCTATCTAAAAGTACTGTAATTATTTCACCAAGGTCGGGTAACTCGCCTGGGCCCTCGGAAGCCTCCCGATTCCCCCCCGAGTAGTTTCCCTACATAATCGGTAGACCTTTTCAGTTCGCAGTCCGAGTATTACCTTTTACTTAGTCCACATGGTAGCTCTTTGGTAGTATTACTATACTAGCCTAACTGTAACCCTTCCAGGCTCCGGCATGGGAAAAAACCAAGTCTACTGCAAGATCCAGCAGGGTTGTTGCGGACGAGGATGAAGTAAATGCTTGCCATGAACTCTGTCATCAAACCCCCGCTATCTACATTCAGGTAGTCTCTTCAGAGATCTTGGAGAATATCGTCGAGAGTGGCCATCCTTATAAAATGTGGAGATACCTGGGCAGTGAATACTAACATAATACGGTGTATGCATTAGTATGACAAATTTTAACCTTTTCCTTCTTGTCTATGAACCTTGACCCAGGACGACCTACCTCAGCATTCATATCTTGCTTTGAAACTGAGTGGCTGAGAGTACACAAACTGGCCCAAGCTTCGCAGGACTCTTACCGAAAACCCTTTGCTGCCTCATTGGAGGAAGATAAAGCGAAGTAAGATTTCCTACTACGTTTTCTAGTTTGACATCAAAAGAATATAGTTGAGAACCTGTCAACTAAGGACCACTTCTCATTTGCTGAAGTTAAATAACGCCTGCTTGATTTGGACTACAGTGTGGAACTCACGCCTAATAATACATCCGTAGGACTATTAACTAGCCAAGTCCAACTGGAAACCATCCTGCTACTTACTAAACACACAACTAAACTCATAGGCGTACAGTCAGTACTTGGTGCATGAAGCACCACCCGACAAGAGCAAATTGTCATTTGTGGTCCGAGTACTACCGCCTCAAATCACATCAAGAAAATCGAAGTTCTAGTACCACCAAAACCACACATGAGGCACACTTTACTACAAAACGACAACACTAGGTTAGTGAAGAGTCCTTCTTTTTCAACTCTTAGACCACCTCTCACATGTGTCCCAATGCCGGACGCTTCGCCAAGCTCAGGGTTTGTTCCGGCCCTTCAAGATCCAGCTCAAACAAGCAAATGGCGATAGAAAGGAAGGGAAATATGGTGTTAGACTGTGTAATGAAGGATGGAAGTACATCTAGAGTTGTTGTGAAAGTTGTTCTATATGCCCTGGCCTAGGAACGATCTTTGTTGTCGTGGCGAAAGCTCCAGATAGAGAAATATAAGATCTGGGGAAAGGCAATGAAATTGGACTTGAAAGGGACGAAAAGCCCGCAATTCGAGGTCTTTTTGATGTCTCCCACGGGTTTGCAAGGTTATCCCTCACTCCCCTATGACCTATGAGTTGTGGCATGAAGCACAGAGGCATCCCGCTCCTGCCACGCTTGCTAAGTCGAGTGACATTTGAGCAGACTTCTCTGTGATTCCATCTGTTCCGCCGACCTTCTATTGCAAGTCCTGAACTCTTGCATAGTCGACTCGCCACAAACCCGGATAACGTCAAAAACGAAATGTGGGAAGATGCCATCTCATTCACTTAGACTTATTTGGACCATTTCAAGTATCTAGTCTTGGTCAGGCCACATATTACATAACCTTTGTATGCGATACCACAAGCTATGCATGGGTCCGACTTCTCAGAAAGATGTGTGATACGTCGCAAGAGATTCAGAGTTTTATTCAGATGTTGGAAACACAATTCAATCTTAAAGTACGATCATTACGAACTGACAATGGAGGAGGATATGTAAACTGTGTACTTTCTTCCTTTGTGCAAAAGGGAATTCACCATCAAACTACTCCCCCGTACTCACCTGAATCCAATGGTATCCCAGGACGTTTGAATCGCACGATTCGTGTAGGCATTAGAGCTATGCTTTCCACAGTATGTGAGAAACGGCTATGGGGTCTGGCAGTATCCACATTTGTCTATCTAAAGAATAAACAACCACATTCACCGCTTTTGAAGCAGACTCCCTTCGAAGCCTGCTTAGGAAAGAAGCGGCACATCGCACATGTACAGCCCTTTAGAGGAGAGGCGTATATACATATTCCTAAGTGTGCACGAGGTGCTGGTAGCAATCTACTCCCTCGCGTACAAGCAGGATAGTTTGTCGGATAAACTGACACCGACAATCATTATCGCATTTTCCTACCACTGTCTGAGAGGACAGTGGTCTCCGGGAATGTATTCTTCCACCATGCGACAATGACCTATACCATTCTGCGCAGCAGCTGGATTCACATACAGGTATCCGTAACCGCAATGAGATTGGTAGCTCTACAACTCTGTCAAATAAGAATTCCCTGAGTCTGTCCTATCTCATCAAAAAGGACGGATTTCCAAGCGATGCTATATGGACCGCTTGGATGGACCGACATCCAGACATTTCCAATGAATGGTATGACAACGGTCATCCGCATTTAACAGAGCTGTTTCTTCGGGCACATTGGTGCGGCAAGAGAGATGGGATTTTGGGTCCCTCTTTCTGGGCTGCTGGTAATGAAGAATATGACATACCTAGTCCCAGTTCTGTCATACCATCCTCACCACCCGCGACTGATCCTCCCTCCATGGCAGATGGAGGAAGTCAGGACAATTCGCAGGTACTATTGGATATGCAAACACTGAATCGCAGAAACTCTACCGCTGATTAGATAATGACTGACGCAGCCGACCTTTCCAATGCACGATCGCAAAGCATTGTTCGTCCTCTGCAGCTATGTCGCCAAAATCAATCAACGAACGAGCAGACACGCTACGGAGGAGTGGTACGACCTCCAGAAGATCCAGGGAGGTTAAGTGAGCCGAATGACGATAAAAATAATTCTGACGTTACAGATTCCTCCTCCGGTTAGGAATCTCCATCTGTGGATGATGGCACCGACATAGATGTGGTATTAAGTACCACCTCTACAGCAGTGATCAGTGTCCATGATATGAAAGAACCCAGTACCTATCACGAGGCAGTTGAGGGAACTGAAGGTGAGCATTGGAAAAAGGCAATGACCTAGGAACCAGAATCTTTGGATGAGAACCGTGTCTTAAAAGCCTTCACATTGTAACATTGTTGGTAGGAACTGTGTTTTCAAGCTGAAGGGTGATGAGCGCAGCCAGCCTGTCCGCTACAAAGCACGCTATGTTGCGAATGGCTACTCAAAAGTGCAGGGAGTGGACTACGATGAGATCTTTACTCCCGTCGCACGATATGAGTCCTTAAACCTACTATTAGCCTTCTCAGCGGCACGGGGTTGCAAGGAAGGACAACTCGACATAAAGACCGCATTTATATATGGAGTCTTGAAAGTAGATGTGTATATGCACCTGCCTCCCAATATCTCCTGCGAAGGCTACGTCGCGAAGCTCAATCGCTGCATCTATGGGTTGAAACAATCCCCTTGTGAATGGTACTTTTGGCTTACAAACTTCCTAAAGCCCTTTGGATTCGCTTCCTCCGAGTTTAATCCCTGTGTTTCAGTTCACCAACCACATGCACTGTTTATTACAGTTTATGTTGATGATCTGACGATATTCGGGCAGGCTGGAAAGTTAAGGGAGACTACTATCTAGCACTTGAAGTCTGAATTCAAAGTCAACGATTTGGGTAACCTTCATTGCCTGTTAGGTATCCAGATCCAGCAAACAAATACTGCAATAATGCTTTCCCAAGAGGCCTTCATCACTAAAGTTTTACGACGGTTTGCATTTGACTCTTGCAATTCTGTTGCCACACTGCTCGATTCCGGAACCGCCTTACGGAAGTTTGTAAAAGGGGACGGATTGGTAGAGGCAAAGAATTACCAACACCTGGTCGGATCATTAATGTACCTTGTAACAGGTACCAGACCAGAGCTAGCATTTACAGTGATATTCCTTTCACACTTCAATTCCAACCCAAATAACGTGCTCCTACAGGCTGCGAAAAGAGTACTCCGGCACGTGTCCTAAACCAAGTTACAGGAATTGATTTACCCTTTGGGCCAGATGTTAACAGTACCTGGGTACTGTGATGCTTCTTATATGAATTGTCTAGATACTCGCCAGACCTTCACCGGCTACATCTTCTTGCTTGGAGCATCTGTAATCTCCTGGCGGGCACAGAAGCAACGTAGAGGAGCACAATCCACAAGGGAGGCAGAGTATACGGCATTGGCCCTTGCAACCAAGCAGTACCTGTAGCTAAGACATGGCCTACAGGAATTACACCAATCCTGTATTCCAATGGCGCTGTATTGTGATAGTAAAGCCGTCATTGACCTTGTGAATAACAAAGGCATCAGTCAGGCTACAAAATATATTGATGGTGTATAACACTTCATATTGAAAATCACCGCTGCTTTCGCCAAGCTGTACTCCGGGGGACTGTCCGCAGTTTTTTCCTCTCACGTACAAGGGTTATTGGCACGAGCGGCAAGGATGAGAAAGCGAATACGAGCATGCAGAGTAATGTCCTATATGTTCTGTAAAAGGGAACTGGAAGGAAGGGTAACTGATAACTGATGTCAGAGGTGGTAGATTAAATGGTGACCTGGATAGAACCAGGGAGGATAAATACAGGAGTAGGGAGTGGCTTAATGATCGGAATTAAGTGCGGTGGAACTGGGGTGAGGGAAGGATCCGGCATAACCTAGGGGGAATTGAGACCGAGATAGAAACAGACGGACCATTGTGGAACCGGAGTTGGGAAGAAAATAAACATGTGTGATAGAGTTAGAATAGTTGGGTGGTGATGAAGTGACGGAGGAAGGGAGAGTATATTATCAAGACTCATGGAAGAGGACTTCATGTTTTTGGATTTAAAAGAGTCAGCTCACCCTTCATTTGTAGAAAGAGAAGTCGCCAGCCAACAAGTCAATCATCATTGATTGTTACCTCCTCTACTGCACGTGTTTCTCGTATAGCTTTCTCAAGTTGTTGCCTCTATTCTTGCTTTTGGTTATGAGCGCGGGTAGCGCATAGGAACCCATCATCTGATACCAATTCAACAAGAGGATATTGTACATCACAGAGACCGCCCAGCAATTATGTCCACCAGTAATGCCAATACAACTTCCCTCCCACAGTATATTGAGAAACTGGAGGGCACGATGGCAACCGGCTAAAGCAACTACAATGCTTGAAGGTTCCGTGTTGTGAGGATCCTTGAAGAGTATGACTTATTAGCTGTGATTGAGGAAATACGAGGACTTCAACCAACGAGTATCAGGCATTTACGACCCTAACCCTTAACATCAAGGATTCCCAGATCACACATATCGAGAACATCAAAACTGCGAAAGAAGCATGCCCAGCTTTAAACGAAGTAGACCAAGGAATTGGGAGCAATGGACGGATGGTTATGACGCAGCGGCTGTGGGCCCGGAAAATGCATGAAGGTGAAAATATGGTCCAACAGCTGAACCAGTTGCTTGAATTAGCAAATCAACTTCGGAGCCTTTTGTTGAAGAGAAGGAGATTGATGATAATGAATTCGTAACTATTTGGACTATTAGTGTACCAGAGTCTTACGAGCCATTGGCTATGGCCTTGCAATTACGCAATGAGTCAATCTTGTTTGAACTCATGGCCAGTTGACTTCTCCAAGAGTCAGCAAGACACCATGTTGGTCATATAGCACACAAAGGAAACAGAAGCCCACCACATACAGCTATTGCGGCAAATCGCCCATTACCTATACCAAAGGTCTCTAACATGCGTGGACGTTTCCATGGGTATAGCCGTGGAAGAGGAGGCAACACGAGTGCAGTAATGGGGACTCTGTATAGCATGGGTGGAGGTGCTGGAGTGCCTGCCAGGTATGGACACCTGGGAGGTAATTAACACCATTGTGGGAAGACAGGACACTGAAAGCGTGGCTGTTATAAGAAGTGGTCTGATGAGGAAGCGTGTAACGACCCTGCTGGACCTTACAGTAGACTTGGTGTTATCCCATCCTGGAGCCCAGAAGGGTTACGGTTAGGTTGGTCAGGTAACACTACTAAGGGTTACGATGTAGTCTAAGCCAATGGTAATGCTTAGGCTGTGAACTAGGAAAGTGTACCAGATAGGTAGGGCAAGGTCTACGTCGTGGGTTCTAAAGGTCTCGGAGGACTCTGGTGAGTTACCTTACCTTAGGGACTATACTTACCCTACCTTGGCAAGGTGGTTACACTAGTTTGGCACAGGGGTTACCCTACCTGGGGCGTAAAAGGTTACAAAAAGTTCCAAACGAAAATCATAGGAAATTTTATCATGCAAGATTACACCGTAGGTTCCAATGTGAGCTCAAGCGGGTAAGCCCTTGTTGAGCTACAAACCAAAGAAAATCTTGCCTGGGACGAACATGGGAAAACTAGAGTCTAACAAACCCCTCTGGCCCCGCTGTATAGACAATGCGTGATGGGCCAACTGAAGGGTAGTTGCAGGTTTCCTAATAAAAGTATATGATTGAAGAGTGTGGGGTAATACCCAATCCGTTGTTGCCGTCCAGTAGAGGAGATGCTGTTCGCAGGATATATGAGGGGGCATGAAGCGATCGAATGGTTACAGGAACACTTATTCTTGAGAGCGTACACCACTGATCCTCATAAGCCTATGGTGGGAGGTATGAAAGGCATGCCAAAAGCCCAAGAGGACTCGGGTTTAGTGGTAGACTTTCGACTTCCGTATGTTCCCGGAGGGCAGTAAGATACCAGGGGGTTGTTATGGAACTCTAGATCGTAGAAGTTGTGGTATATATGCGGGGAAAAAGGGTGGATGGAACTTCGTTGTTTCTCTCACGTGCGAGTCTGCTGTCTAAGTACAAACAGGATGAAGTATGTGTACAATAGAAACCCTAAAAGCGCAACCTCCAAACCCTCATCATCATAGGGACATAACCCACAGACCAGGTCATGCCCATACAGTCCATACATCACTCAACACTTCCCCTACGGGCATCACAGAGAAGAATTGGAAAGAAAATCAAACAAAAGACACTTAAACCAAACCACACATTCTCACAAAGTCCTTGTGCTTCACAAGTACAAGTGATTTTGTTAACCCATCCGCAACCATATCTCCTGTTTTACAATACTCCAGTATAACCTCCTTTCCATCCTCAATGAGTTCTCGTATCTGGTGAACTCGACGCCAATGTGCTTGCTGGGAGGTTTGTATGCTGAATCCCGGAATGTAGAAAGAGAGGCTTGGTTGTGATTTTAAAGGATACCTGTAGGAACTTCGGTTCTGGTAATTTCCGCCACCAAATGACGAAACCAAATCAATTCCTGTATTGCGGAGGCACTGGCAATAAACCCTGCATCTGTAGTACTTGTTGTGGTAATTGATTGTCCCGTGGAGTGCCATTGAATTACTCTATTGCCGAGAAGAAATAGAAAACCTGATGTTGACTTAAGAGAATGGGTGTCGCCCGTGAAATCTGAGTCGACAAATCCAGAAAGTGAAATCTTACTTAGTGGCTCTCCCCCTAGATTGAGCTGTAGTCTAAGGTGCTTTGTTCCTGCCAAATAACTGAGAACTAGCTTTGCACAAACCCTTTGTTGTTCTGTAGGGTCTGCATTGAATCCTCCTAGGTAAGAAACTGTAAACGCAATATCTGGTCAAGTACGCGTTGCTATCCATTCCAAGCTTCCAATTAACTGTTGATTGAGATTTTTATCACCAGCATGATCTTTTCCACCTCGTGTACCTCGCTTATCATTTACCATAGGTGTTCCTACAGGTTTACACCCTTTTATATTAAACTTTTCCCACACTCTGTCAATGTAACCCTCTTGGCTTCAGTACATAGTACTACCGCTCAACTGTCTTGTAATAACAATACTCAAGAAGTTGCTCACAGTACAAAGATCAAGCATCTCAAATCGTTGCTCAAGTTGGTTACAGGTTGAAATAACATTTGCAAAGGTACCCGCAATCAACATAGCATCGACGTATCATGCTAACATTGTCCCACTTCTGGGCGTATAGACACAACAATCGAACTTCTCCCGACAAAAGACAAACTGTGAGTGAAGAAAATTGTCAATCGTCTCGCACCAGCGTCGTGGAGATTGTTTGAGTCCATAAAGACTCTGGTTAAGACGTGCAAGATGTGAGAAGAATACACTTTGTGGCAGGGTCACATACACCACCTCATTCAAACTATTTCTCAAGAAACCGGTGACTGCATCGATTCGATGTACTGCATATCCCCGAGCTGCTGCAATTGTTACACAACAAAAACACTTGCCAGGATTGCCCCTGGTGCAAATGTTTCTGTGAAGTTTAATCCATCCACTGGACAAAATCCCTGTGCCACTAGCCCAGCCTTATTACGGACTATCTCACCAGCTGGATTCAAATTCTTTTTGAGAATAGGTTTTGCTGGAATCACTTTTTATGTACCAGGAATCTGGTCAACAAAGGTTAGGACTTGTTTCTCTTCTAATGATTTACATTTTGAATCTACTGTCTGCTGCACTGCTCTGCATCAGCTCACTCTATTGGAGGCTTGTAGTTTCTTTGTTCAACTTCGACCAGCTGGATTGCTGTGATCATCGACGTTCTGGAACCTCCAGATGACTGATTTTTATTGCGAGAGCGTAGGTTTCTGGTTTCTTCAACAGCTGGAAGTTTACCTCTTCGTGTATCTCAGAATTCACTATCCCCATCAGACTTCAACTCCTGTAACATTTCTCAAATCCTTTTCACAACCCTAGCTCGAGGTTCCTTCTCTACTTCCTGTTCCTTAGCAGCAGTAACCAGCTCTTCTGGTTCGTCAATCTCATCATGCCAAATAAGTCTTTCTTCCCAAGACTCCTTGGGTGAAAGATAGAATTGCTCAGAGTTGCCTCCTTCAACTACTGGAAAGTTAAAATATGACTTCGCCTCTTCCAATATAACCTGTCGTGAGATAACAAAATGCTTGTTGACAGGATCATAGTGGTGATATTGAGATGTTGTCTCTTAATATCAAATAAAAATATATTTCTCTACTATTTTGTCCAACTCCTTTCTTTTTTCTTTGCAACTTGGGTATAGTAAATACAGCCCTATATGCGGAGATGATCATATGTTCGTTTCTTGTGATACCATAACTCATAAGGTGTATATCCGGAATAAATTCCTTTAGTTAGAAGGCGATTGCGGACATGAATTGCAGTCATAGCAACCTCCGCCCAGTAATCATGGGGTGCATTAATGGCATGTAGTGGAGCTCATGTAGTGCTAATAATAGTTCTGTTTGCTCTCTCACTCACACCATTCGACGGTAGTGTATAGGTGGTTGTTCACTGTATCTCAATTCCTTCTTGCTTGAGTAGATGACAAAACTCGTTTGATGTATACTCTCCACCTCTATCTGTACGACGTTTCTGCATAGCCTTTCCTAGTTGCTTTTTTGCCATTGCCTTATACTCTTCAAATCAGGTAAAGCCCTCAGACCTCTTCTTCAAGGTATAATCAACTCTGAATGTTGTAGAGTCATCTGTGAATAGATGTAAATGGGTAGATCCTGCAACGGATTGCGAATTCATAGGACGTGTAGTGTTACGATGAATTAGCTGCAATGAATCAGTTGCTCGAGAAGTAATTGGAACTGAAAGACAAGGCTTTTGGATGACCATTCCAAACGCACACCCAATCGCAGACACTGCGAGCTACATGGCTGAGTTTGGGTATGTCGTAATCTTCCATAGAAAGCTTTCATACTGCATCGGCACCCAAGTAAGCAAGTTTAAAATGCCAAAATGCTGCCTCTTCAGGTGACTTTTCATCAACTGCAAGTGCCACAGCCTCTCCAACACACTCATTTGAGTTATCAGGGTCAGAGGTGTAAGTAAAAGTCTTAAGCACTAACAAACCACCAATCTCGGTTACCTCCATCGTACTACCGTCACACTTTTTGTAACGCGTCCCCTAGTATTTTAAGAACACTGGTTAGCGAGCGCTGTGGTGTGGGTTAAGGATAGGGATACTCAGATCCCAAAGAGCGGGACTTCAAGTGAGGTATAGCTAACAGAGGCTTCGATAGAGCGTTGAGCGGTAGGTATCAATGATTATATCGCCCGCTTGCCAAAGTCCTGGACTTGCAAGCTGTTGGGGAATCGCGAATTGGAACTAAAGTAACTGCTCAACAAAGTATATTTGCACTATCTCAGTCGATGTCTGCTTCTCCATGTTCTTGAGGATCGCAGTTTTAAATACTTTAACGGCTATCCAGTAGCCTTATAACAAAATCAAATAACCAGGCATCAATTGATGCCTTAAACAATCAACATAAAACCAATACCTCACCAGGCCCATTTGCCTGGTCCTTTGCCTTAACAATCTGTAGGCCTTTAAACAATCTGTAGGCCTTAAAACAATCTGTAGGCCTTAAAGCAATAGTAACCTATAATGGTTACATCCCTAAAACAAAATCACAATTTCATACTACAAAAACAAATAACCAATCCCCTTCACGTCCAAGAACGAATTTGTTCTCCATCATCCTCAGATATCCCAGAGTCAAAATAATCGCTCTCAAAGTAGGGTTCCCTAAACCCGCTGTCAATACTACCAGCATCATCGAACACTCCTTTGTCTGGGATTGTAGGCATGAATGTAGTATAGGTAAAGCCAATGATGATCGGGAATTCGTCTTCTGGACAGTTGTCCGTCCACCAGGCCTGTACTAACTGAATTGCATTTTCTAGTCCATCAACTGGTTCCCCACTCTTCTCCGAGATAGGGTAATCTATTGATTTCGCTAGGAACTGATCGATTCCATATCACTTGCGGTAATCCAGCACTTTGTCCACTTCCGATTCCTGAACTTCTTCTATCAGGACAGGTGCAGGTTTTGCATAGGTTCTTCCTGGGAATCGATTGTCGTCATTTTCTTCCAATTTGTTGACCTCAGAGCAGTGGATGACTGCCTCCTTGTGTCTGTATATTTTTGCGTCCATTTTTACAGTGCAGTTCTGTGTATGCTCATCATATTCTAGTACTTCAAAGTGTCCTCGCCAGCGAGGTTCTAGCTTCTTGCTCCTTCCTGATTCTGTCGCAAACTGATCTACAAAGACCATCAACCGTCCTCCTACTGGAATTTGGTTATGGGTCTTTCTTCTCTTTGCTGCTACCCTGGTACTACGGAATCTCGCTGCTTTGATTGCTTGGTATGTCTTATTCCAAAGTTCTTGAGGACGATTTAGGTAATCGTCAGAGGCGGGACCATAGTATTCCGGACTCTGATAGTTGCTAGGAAAGGATAGTCTCGTCCATATACGCTTTGTAAGGGGAGATGTTCAAGACGCTAGAGTGTCCTGCATTCTCATAGGCTGCCAGTTCTAGTAGTGCCAATAACCAATTATTTTGCCCCTTGTTGACCACGTTCCGGAGCGTCGTTTTGTGTTGTCTGATCTTCCTTTCCACTTGTCTATTCGTTTCATGATGGCCGGTCGTTGCCTTAATCTGTTCTATTCCCATAGACCACATACTCTGGGACCAGAATCGTGATGTAAATTTAGGGTCCGCATCACTAACGATAGATGTTGGTATCCCGTGAGGTGTAAAGACATGGTGTTGAAGTATGATTAAGGTCTCCTCTGCCTGGGTATTGGTGTGTGTTGGAATCAACCAGGTAAATCCGACAGCTCTGTCAACAACAACAAGAATTATATCATATTTGTTATTTCCAGACTTGTTAAAAGGTCCCGCAAAGTCGATAGCGTAAGAGGTAAAAATTTCTGAGGGTACTGGCATTTCCTGGGCGTCTGTCTCAGGGCAAGAGTTGCGTTCCTTATTCCTTTGACAAAGTTCAGATTGGCGGACATAGTCGCCGAAGTCCTTTCGCATTGCAGGCCAGAACAAGTATTCCGTGGCATAGCGAAGGTTTCGTTCAACCCCATGATGTCATTTTCCAGGGACTTCTGCAATGACAAGATCCCAGAGCATTGATCCATTTACTACGTGACCATGCGGAATGTATAGGCAATCAAGCCCGTATCTTGTGGTCGCAAATAGCAATCTTTCTCTGATCCTATAATGGGGAAACCGATTCCTTCCAGCCGTCTTCTCTGTTTAGGTATACAGCTTGTAAAGCTCATCCTTTCTGTATGCCTCTATCATCTGCCACCTCCAGAGGCCGCTCATCTTTGCCACTACCTGGGTGATATCTGTTCATCCTCTACCATATCAAAGCGTGATATCTCAGTCTCTGCTTTATCTTCATCAAACACTTCATATATGCGTCTGCTTCCTCGTCTGAGGGTAGGAGGGGATATCACAGGTATGGGACGTCGCTCTGTTGTGGCTGCTGCCGAATAAAGGGCTCGTTTGACACTGTTACCTGGATGGTGTACCGGACAATCATCCTCTTCTCAGTTTGTGAAGTCTATGGCAGATCATCCCAACGACATGGCTAGTCGTCTCTTTATTCCGCTCATGTCAAGTCTCGGTTGTTGAACAAGTGCTATACTATCTGGCGCTGATTTGATGGTAACTCCGGGTATGATATCGCGGTCCATGAGTTTCTCTTCTTCATGAATGCTACATGATTTATCATGACATGCCGTCCAGTGAAGGACTGCATGGCTGAGCTCTTCCTCGCTTCTTGGTTCTAGGTTCACTTCATCTCCCCCACTGTTCCCTTTCCTGATAGAACAGTCTGAACCAGATGAGTGATCGTCATTGATGCAAAGGGGTTCGAATCGAGACTGGTTTGCTTCAATTTGTTGAGTATTGCTATTGCTAGAATTGTAACGCGTCCCCTAGTGTTGTAAGAACACTAGTTAGGGAGCGCTGCGGTGTGGGATAACGATAGCTATACTCAGATCCCAAAGAGCGGGAAATTAGGTGAGGTATGGCTAACGGAGGCTTCGATAGAGTGTGGAGCAGTAGGTATCAATTACTATATCGCTAGCTTGCTAAAGTCCCGGACTTGTAAGCTGTTGGGGAATCACGAACTGAACTGAAGTAACTGCTCAACTAAGTATATTTGAACTATCTTAGTCGATGTCTGCTCCTCAAAGTCCTTGAGGATCGCAGTCTTTAAATACTTTAACGGCTATCCAGTAGCCTTATAACAAAATCAAATAACCAGCCATCAATCGCTTCCTTAACCAATTAACATAAAACAAATACCTCACCAGGCCCGTTAGCCTGGTCCTTTGCCTTAACAATCTGTAGGCCGTAAAACAATCTGTAGGCCTAAAAACAATAGTAACCTATAACGGTTACAAGAATCGTCTTTATCTGTAGGATCTGTTGCGTAGTATGGTTTGGGATCAAAGCTCCCATGGAGGCGGGAACAAGAGTCAGCCTAATAGTTTCCTTTCCCAATCCTGTAACAGATTTTTTTTTTTTTTTTTTTTCCTTCATTTATTGTTATTGATTATGGTACAGAACAATGCGCATGGACCTCGCGGTATGGCGTACTGAAAGAAACCATTCCTCCCCGCCTTCTAAGAAAAAACCATCACCCCAAGTCCCTCTGGTATGGGACTAACCGCACACTCCCGCATCCTGAAAGGCCCAAGACTGCCCGAAGCAAGAGAAGAAAGGAGACGCCTAACTATCAAACAGGCAGAGAGCGCCAGGAAAACCTATGGCGTACACTGCAAGACAAAAGAAAGAACAAAATCCAAGTAAGAAAAGACCCCCCAATATGTGCCCGGAGGCAAGCGCGGAAAAAATATACCGCAGGCAGACCCTGAAAGGTCCTAGGCAATGAAGCCCTAATTGTGCCCCAAGGTACCGCCCACGAAGGAGGCAGTGCAATACCATCACAGGGGACCAAGGGGGGGTGGCAGGAGGGCGCCACAGGAGGGAGGAGATGGCGGGTATGGAAGGCCGCCTGGCAGAGGGGATGCCGCCCAGCAGATAGGGTGCTAGCCAAAGTATAGAACCCAAGGCCGCGGGCGGCCAAGGGATAGAGGAACCGTGTAGAAGTGACGGGACCAGGTATAGTAGGGGGGTGGTAGTAAGGTACCAGCTGATCCCGTGGAGGGAGAAGAGGAGGGGTAGACCCAAGGTTGATCCAACTATCGGAAACGTGTTCGTGTCTTTCTAGGTGGTTTCCAACCTAGCCAGCAGACTGAAAGTGTATTCCCGCGTCTCTCATGTAGTCCCTTGTTCTCTGAGAGATAGCGTCACTTAGTGGACGGGATCCCACCACTAACAGTCTGAAGGATAGGAGGAAAGAGGTGAAATCGACCGTGGCCTGTTGGGGAGACTTCCTGGGAAGAATCCTTCATTTCCGCTTACCACAAACTGTATTCCCAGCCGTCTGAAGAATCAAGAATGAGGGTTGCCGACCGTGCTGATGCTAAGCGAGGTGCGAAACAAAAGCGGGGAAGTGTGGAGAAACAACATCCTGAGATGTTGAAATGGGGTAGGAGGAGCGGACTTGAGGGTAGACCTCAAGAGGGAACAGTAAAGATGATGCCCGAGGGCAAGGAAGGGATAAAAGAGATGGGCAGCACCCCCCAAGGGGGAGGGTGCTGGACCCGAAATGTTGTGATAGTTTCTCTGGTGTTGAGTCATTTCCGATTAGGAGGTAAATTTCAATGACCGGAGTTGTAACGGAGACGGCCGATGCAATCCTGTAACAGATCATCGCATTGTATTGTCCTAGGTGGGTTCTCCAACAGAGTTGTTTCCGGGGGGGTTCTTGGTAGTACTAAGGTATACTAGAGGCTGATGGTCTGTAATGATCGTAAAATCGTGGATTGCTAATATCTGATTTGATGCCTCAAGTGCGTCAATAATGGCTAGCACCTTCTTATCCGTTGTCCCATAGTTCATCTGAGAGTTTGTAAATTTCCTGCTGTGTAGGGCTGCCGGCCTCGCAGTTTCTGCTGTATCGCCTTGTCCTACCCACGCTCCTACTCCAGTATCTGATGCATCAGTTATGAACCATATAGCCTGGCCTGATTTGTGATTTATCGGCATCTTGACCTTATGGTTTCTAACCGCTTCCATCACAGTCTTCTTACTCTGATCATGTGTCGCCGTCCAGTCCCATTCTCCTTTACCGGTTAAGTCTGTAAGCGGTGCTGTAATGGTTGCAATATGCGGTAGGCACTGGCTAATATAGTTCACCAGGCCCAGAAACTCGCGTAGTTGTTTCTGCTCCGCAGGTGTTGACCATTCCTCAATTCTCTGTATTTTTTCTAGAGAGGGATGTAATCCCTTGTCATTTATCAGGTGTTCTAAGACTCTTAGTTCTTTTGTAAACAAATCTGATTTCTTCCTACTTGCAAAGAATTCCGCTTTTTGTAGTTTGTCACATACTGCTTTTATGTGTCATAGGTGAACTTCTTCAGTGTCTCAGAATATGAGGATATCATCGATATATACCGATAGGAATCTCCTAAGAAGTCTGCAAACATGTCTGACATGATTCTCATCAAAGTACCTGGTGCATTCAAGTCTCCCTGGAGCATGACTTTGCTGATGAACCCCCTAAATGGTGTCTTGAGACTGTTGTATTTCTCATCTTCAGGATCAACCCTTGTCTGACAATAGGTATCGCTCAAGTCTAACTTGCTTCTGTACGGCGCTCTTCCTACAGCATTCAGTAATCATCTCTAGTTTGGAATTGGTTCATCGTCCTTCTTGGTAACTTCGTTCCTAGCTGATAGGTCTACAAACTGCCCTACTCTTCCGACGGTCTTTCCTTGCACTGATACAAACCTTGGTGCTGCTCCTGGTACCTCTGCTCTTTCGTTGACTCGTTCTCTGAGTTTTTCGTCAATACAATCCATTAGTCTAATCTTGAGTTTCTCAGGTACTGAGTAGCTTGGCAGGCTTTTCTGATCGTCCAGGTTTTTCAATCGGATTTGATGGTTTATCTTCCTTGATGGTGGTAATCTTTCGGGGATTTTCTCTGGGAAAAGCTTTGGGTATTGGTCCATGATGTTGTCTGTACTGATTACCGATTCGAACCATTGAACTTGTAGGTTTGCAATGTACTCGGACGTTATGGTCTGCAAAGTGTATGGACAATTTCCCAAAACCAATGGTAGCGTTATTCCGTGAGAGGAATGGCATTCCAATAAGTGCATCGTATTGTGCTAGGTTTCCTACTATCATTGGGTTTGATGTTGTGCGCATGCTTCCAATAGTGATATCCACATGACATTCTTTTATTGCCGTCGATCTTGATCCTTTCATTGCCATATGGATAGTTGTAGGAGTATCTTGTTCTTGACATGGTATGCCGTGGGTTGTCACAAGCACTGTACTGAGTATATCAGCTCCAATTGCGCCAGTATTGAAAACTATTCTTGTGTTCTTCCCATTGATCTTTATAGTTTCTTCAAGTGCCGAATAGGGTGATATTCACTTGGGTGTGGTATGCCTTGCTGCTGCAAACGATTCTATTTCCACAGAGTTTCCATAGACGTCCTCTGTATCACTGGCTTTCTCTGTTCTGTTTACAGAGGCTTCCTTTTTGATCGGTTTCTTCTTGTTCTTATTCTTCTTGTCAGGACAATTTCGTGCTATGTGTACTATGATTCCAAAGTTTAAGCATGCTCCCTTCTTCTTCTTGGTATCCTGAGAGTTCTTCTTCTTGTCACGCGTTTTATCTTCTTGTTTCCAGGAGTTCTTGCCAGTGAAGCTCTTCTTAGACCCGCCATCCTGGTTTCGTTTCTCAGAGTGCTGCTTTGAACTGACATTCTTGTAGGTTCCGGTTTCTCCAAGGATGTTGTGCTGTTTTTCGAAATAAGCATTAAGGGATGGGATCGTTTCGTCTTCATCAAACCATTGCTCTGCCACCTGGCTAAGCCTAGTGTGCATGCATTTGAAGAATTTTTGTAAGAAAGCGTAGTCTGATATTGTGTCTTCTGGTAGACTTGAACGGTACATCATAAGGTCTGTAACAACTGTCAATATAGGTAATACCTCTCCATTCACCACCTGTTCTACCTCATAGAACTTGTCATACAACATGTTCTCTGGTCTGGATGATTGGAATCGCTTTCTCAACCAACCAACAAGTTGGTTTCTTGTAATGATCTGACCATAGTGTTCTGCTTCCTGAAAGGCTGCTTCCTTTACCCATCCTTCAGTGTACAAGATCCAGTAGTTTCCATTCCCACGGGCATTGGAATCGATTCCATTAAGCCTTAGGAACAGTGTAGCTTTAAACCATCGATCAAAGGCTTCAGGTTCTAGGTCTCTCCCTTTGCCTGTAAATCGCTTTGGTGTTGGGATCTTTATACTGAGTTTCGCTGTTGTAGCTGCTAAGGCATCGTCTGCCCTCTTTCCAGGGCCTTCGGGTGCCTTATCTCTTCCAATGTCAGTCCCTGACATGCTGTCTGACTCACTACAGCTCTCTAAACTACCTGTGTTTCCTTCAGGCGGTTCCTCTGCTGAACTAGATTCTTGCTTGGTTGAAGTCTCTGTAGTGTCTTGTTCTTTACTGTGCTCGCGGCTTTGCCCGAGTCCCTTTCTAGGGATTCTTCTGCCAGACTGTGTGGACAGACTGTCGTCTATTTTGGCTGATTTGTAGGCCTGAGGGGTACGTTCCTCTGCCTTACACTTCTTTATTCAAGTGACTTGAGGAAGTTAAAAAAATGTAACACGTCCCCTAGTGTTGAAAGAAGACTGGTTAGGGAGCGCTGCGGTGTGGGTAAACGATAGCTATACTCAGATCCCAAAGAGGGGGACTTCAAGTGAGGTATAGCTAACGGAGGCTTCGATAGAGCGTAGAGCGGTAGGTATCAATTATTATATCGCCTGCTTGCCAAAGTCCTGGACTTGCAAGCGGTTGGGGAATCACGAACTGAACTGAAGTAACTGCGCGACTAATTATAATTGAACTATCTTAGTCGATGTCTGCTCCTCTAAGACTTTGAGGGTCGCAGTCTTTAAACACTTTAACGGCTATCCAGTAGCCTTATAACAAAATCAAATAACCAGGCATCAATTGATGCCTTAAACAATCGACATAAAACAAATGCCTCACCAGGCCCGTTAGCCTGGTCCTTTGCCTTAACAATCTGTAGGCCTTAAAACAATCTGTAGGCCTTAAAACAATAGTAACCTATAACGATTAAACTTTTGAAGAACTGCTCCACCATCGCGTTTGAATTCTGCAAAGATCCCAGATTGGCGAAGTTGAGAAACAGACAAGAAGCTGTTTTTACCACAGGCTAGAACATGAAGGACTCCGGAAATAAGAAATAGAACTCTTCGATCTTTCTGACTATCCCAGGCCTTAAGCTTAAGGTCTCCGCTGCTCCAAGCATCAATCTCAACCTCGTTTGCAACTTGTATACGATAATCACCACTAGGAATTGAATTGTATGAAATAAAGTTGTGTCTTGTCCCAGTGACATGAGTGTTACAACCACTGTCAAGTAGCCACTGGTCCAAACTGAGAGGCATGCTGGAGGAACTGAAGGCTGTAAAGAGGGAGTTGTCTGGTTGTACGGATGGGGTCACCTTTGCAGCAGTGGTAACCTTGTCTTGCGGAAGATATTTTGTAGCATCAGTCTTTAACTTACGAAATTCATTTCGCTGATGCTCTTTCTTTTGACAATAGTAGCAACTTATGTCCTTCTCAGGTGCCCTTTTACAGGATACTTTGCCTGCCCCAGAGAGACTGGTTATTCCATGACTAGAATTTCTTGCCTTAAAGCCTCCCTCCTTCACCATCAGGGCAGAATCACTTCCAGTATTTTCAGGATTATTACGAATCATAGCAGACTCTAGGGCTTTGATTGCTGCAATGAGGTCTTCTGGTTGGCCTAGATTGATAATGGTAGCTTAAAGATCCCTCTGGTCACACCAGGTAAAAGGCAATCCATTTAGTAAGTAGGAAGTCTTTTCAGGAGGGGAAATCTCAACCCCAGCCTTACAAGAACATTCATTAACTGTTTCAATCTCATGGACATATTTAACTGGAGTTGCGGGAGTTTCTAGAGTGCAATCTAAAAGAGATCGGCGTATGTAATGCAGCTGTAATACAAGAGCCTTTCGGTAACCTGCGATACACTTGTCCCAAAGCAATTCTGTGTTCGCGACATACCTAGCAGTGGTATATTTTGAGCAGAGGCGGGCTTCTATAGTGTTTCGTATTATTGACGCTATGAGAAAGCACTTACGACGATACGTGGTAAAAGTAGCAACAATAGCACCTCCGGTACTGCCTTGGTCTGGAGCTGCCTCTTCACCAGAGATGATAAACCAGAGATCATATTCCTTGCAGTCATCGGACACCTTTTGAAGCTACAGGCCAAAATTGTTGTCACACAGAAGAGGAATTGTACTGCGGCTGGAGGGAATGGAGTCGGAAATTTCAGACCTCTATTCCAAGGTAAAAGGAGATTTGTAGGAAACAAAAAAGTATGTTTTGTGTAAGAGGAATAAAGAGGAAAATGAAGTGTCAGAAACGATCCAGAAATCAGGACAATGTCGCAGGATTGCTATCAGATAAGAGATTTCTCATAGTAATAAAGTGTGAAATGCGCAGAGGCGCATAACCAATTGTATATATGGGAGTAGGAAAGCTGAATGTAACTTCCTTGTTTCTCTCTGGTGCGAGCCTGCTGTCTAAGTACAAACAGAAAGTAGTGTGCGCACTAGAGATACTCTCAAAACACATCATCCAAACCCTCATCTTCACAGGGACAGAACCCCCAGCCCAGGTCATGCCCCTACAGCCCATACATCACAGAACTGTAGTCCTACCTTGGTAGATGTACTTAACGTCAGAGGCTAGGGGTAGCGCGCGGATAAGCCAATAACTTGAGTGCCTCATGACAGGAGTCAGTAGACCAAGCTATGATGTCAAAGACAGTAGAAGACAATAGACTTACAGAACGTAGTGGCAGCATTGAATTGTAGTCTACTGGACTTGATTAGACGAATAGGTATGGGACAGTGGGTTCGATGTTAGACCCGCATATCGTTGACCTGTTGGTTCACTAGTAATACGTCTGCAACGTGGAGAGCTTTCAACTGCACCTGCATGTCGCAGCATACTGCGTGAACACTTCACGCCAGATAATGAACTAGCAGAGCGGGCTAACATTCGGATAAATATTTGCCAGAGGGCCCGAGTGGATAGGCATGGTCGCGATGGTGGTAAGCTTAGGAGTGATGGAGAGGAGCAGGCATTTTATGATTCTAGTTAACTATATCCGAGACCTTTTCTCCTTGGATGATCAACTATTATCTCCTGTACTTATTGAGTAAAGTTGGGGCTTAATGATATTAAGTTTCCCCACTATGGTTTTCTCTCGCAGATATTTGTTCTTCATTTTGCATATGAAGAAAGCTGCTGTACGCCCAGATCCGTTGAATGCATCTTCCCCCAGGGAGACACCGTTACAGTATATGGTTATGTGAACCTTTCCCAGAACTCATTTTCTCCGGATTGATTGATTGACCATAGTGATAAACATCTTCCGAGAACGAGTCGCTTTTCTTGCACAAGAAGCGGTGGGTGGAAATGAAAATGTCAGTCAACCTTGGTAGAGGTGACTGTGCTGCGCAACTGTAACGGGGGCTCCCAGGCGGAAGATGGTTCCCAAGGATGCGGCCGTACCAAAGCTTTATTCGTACGCGAAATGAAGAAAAAATATGTAAGAGAAAAAATCTTAACAGCAAAACTTAATATCGTTAAGCCACAGCTTGTACTCAATAGGTTCTCAAGAGGATAGTTGATGGTCTTAGGAGAAGAGATCTCGCATATACTTAAGTAGAATTATATTGCCAGCTCCTCCCCATCACTCCTAAGGTCACCACCATCGTGAGCATGCCCATCTCCTCTGGGCCTCGGGCTAACATTCTAGCAAATGTCAGCCGGCTCAGCTAGTTAATTATCAAATGTGAAGTGTTCATCCAGTATCCTGATACATGCATTCAACTGCAGGAGAAAACTCTTCACATCGTTGTCCTGTAAGTGGCGAACTAACAGGTTACTGATAAGGTAGTCTAATATCAAACTCACAGTCCCATTGGTATTAGTCTATTCAACCCTTGTAGACTACCATGACGTTTTCTTCAAGCCTATCGTCTTCAACTGTCTTCGACATGATGGCTTGGTCTACGGACTCCTGTGGTAAGGTACTTATATCATTACCTTATACGCGCGCTACCCGCAGTCACTAACGATAAGCATCTCTGTCATGACAAGACTACTAGGATCTAGCGCTCGCCAACATCCTCCAGATATGTTATACACTTTCGGAGATCTACGGGAGTTGAAGGTCTACCACTTAACTGGGAGGCCTTCCGGGCTTCTGGTATACCTTACTTCCCTACCACCGTACGCTTACAAGGATCAGTGGTGTATGGACTTAAGAATGACATCTCGTGTAACCATTGAATTGCCCCATGCCCCCTTATATATTCTGCGAACAGCTTCCCGTCGGAAGGACGGCGACAACGTATACGGTATTACGCCGGCGTCTTCAATCATAGGCTTTTATTAGTAAACTAGCAACTTCTCTTCTGTTGGCCCATGAGGGGTTGCCTGTACATCGGGGCCAGAGGGGTTGTTAGACGCCAATTTTCTAATGTTCGTACAAGGCAAGATTTTCTTCAGTTCATAGCTCAACAACCGATTACGCGATTGAGCCCAGATTCGAACTTCCTATATAATCTTGCGTAACAAACATTACTATCACTTTTCCCGAAACATCGCGTAACCTTTTACGCTCGAGGTAGGGTAACTCCTATCCAAAAGTAAGGTAACCTCTTTGCCAAGGCAGGGTAACTATACTCCCTAAAGTAGGGTAACTACCTCCCTTAGGTAGGGTAACTCGCCAGAACTCTCAGAGACTTCCCGAACTCGTGGGGTAGACTTTCCCTACCTACCCGGTATATTTTTTGTTGTTCGCGGTCTAAACATTACCATTTGCTTAGCCCACATGGTAACCCTTTATCAGAGTTACTTGACCAGTCTAACCGTAACGCTTCCGGGTTCCAGCATGGGATAAGACTAAGTCAACTATAAGATCCAGTAGGGTTGTTACATCACCCATCTCTTCTCTTGGGCTGCCCTCGCCCACTAGCCTTTTCGCTTATTTCCAACTTCCCGGTCTACCACCCTATGATCCCGGGGTTTTGATTGCTATTGTCAGTGGAAATTGACGAGGGCTTGTGCGCCTGTTCCTTCTAATATCTTATACGGTTCCCAGGAGTTATCTTCGGGACCATAATCCTTCCAGGCCACCCAGTATTGGACAAATCGCTTGGGGAACTTCTGACGAGCTCCCCCATACCAACGGCTATCAAGGTTTGTTTCCATAATATAACTAATCTCATTATCTATTATGTCGGGAGTGGGTACCTCTACCGTACGCTTGCCATTTGAGTCCTCCCTATATGGTTCCAAGAGTCCCACGTTGAAGACAGGATGTATACCCCAACGTTCCGTGAGTTGAATTTCGTCAGCTGCTGAACCAACCTTTCGTAAGACCATAAATGGTCCAAACATACGGTGATCAAGTTTTTCCATTGGTCGCTTGGTTCGCTTGTTTTTTCGATTCAGTATTACTTGATTGGCCTTCTTGGCCCGACCAGCATTAACATCCTCTAATGTGGTATACTCCGGTACTGGCAATCGTTTCTGATTGTACCACTTCTGTTGCCTCTGTTGAGCCTCATGTAAAGTGTCTCGAATTTCCACCCCTGTCCCTTCCCAATCCTTAACTCATAGCTCACTGCTTGGGTGTATACCTTGACTTTCTGATACGGACCCAGACCAATTTGTTTCTGGATTAAATCCATAATTGATCTCAAAAGGGAGACAAGTTAGTGGACTCCGACGTTGAAGTGTTATGAGCATGTTCTGCTAAGGGAAGTAGCTCTGCCCAGTCATCCTGCTGATAGGGACAATAACTCCGAATGTATTGCTCCAAAGTCTGGTTTACGCTTTCAGTTTGCCCATCAGTTTCGGGGTGGAAAGCCGTGGAATTGCTCTGCTTAACTGTTAGCAACTTCATTAAGCTAGTCCAAAACTTAGAGGTAAATCGGCTATCACGATCTGATATGATACTCTCTGGTAGACAATGCAAACGCCAAACCTCCTTCAGGAACATAAGGGCTAAGTCACCAATTGGTACTTCCGTTGCAAAAGGTATAAAATGAGCCATCTTCGAGAACCTGTCTATTATGACCCAGATTTTCGTATACCGCGTTGACTCCGGTAATGTCAAAATGAAGTCCTTGGAAATCGCCTTCCATGGTCGTAGCGGTACCTCTATAGGCTTAAGCTGTCCAAACTTCTTGTGTAGTGCAGTCTTACTGCGCTGGCATAAATCACATGTGCCAACATATTGTGTGATATAATCATCCATCTTTGGCCAGTAGAAGTTTGCCCTAACCCTTTCCATTGTCTTATATGTCCCAAAGTGTCCCGCTAAGCGAGAATCTTGTTCACCCTCCATGATTGTAATTTTTAACCCCTCGTCTGCCGGAATGTACCAACGGTTCTTGTAAAGGAGTAGGTCCTTCTCAATCGTAAGGTTAGGATCAACTCTTTTTGTTGTTTCCTTAACTGAATCAAGGATCTTCTCGTATTCCTTCTTCCTTAATGCAACCTGCTTGAGCCGCTGTAAGAATGTGGATTGTAAATGGAATCCTTGGCATGCATGCAACAACTGTGGTCGCAAGATGTCCCGCTCCTGTTGAACTACCCATAGTCCAGGACGAAAATGCTTTGCGTAGAACTTGATTGAGAATTACCCCCCCCTTCAAGGGGGTAGTCCCTACGACTAGACAGTGCATCCGCCTTTTCATTCAACCTTCCTTCACGGTATACCACCCAGAAGTTGAACGGTTATAAGTACTCAGCCCAGCGATGTTGCCTACGGTTTAGAATCTTGGTACTGTTAAATTACTCCAGGTTCTTATGATCAGTATAAATGGCAATCTGACCCGCTACAGACGGTTGTAAATGATCCCTTGCCTTGAATGCTGCCACAATCGCAGTCATTTCCTTATCCTGGACGTCATCATTTATTTCCGATAGGGAGAACTTTCTACTATGAAAGGCTACAGGATGCCATCTATCGTCCTCACACAGTTGCTATAATATGGCCCCTAATGCAAAGTCACTAGCATCGGTTTCTAACTTTGATCGTCGTTCCGGGTCAAAGTATACTAATATAGGACCTGTTGTAAATTTTTTCTTCAGAAAATCAAAGGCCTCTTGACATGCTGGTGTCCATAGGAATCTTACATCCTTCTTTGTCAGGTCAGTGAGAGGTTTCGCGATCTTGCTGAATCCTTCGATAAACCTGCGATACAAGTATGCAAATCCCATAAAGCTTTGGACTTCAAGGACACTATTCGGTGGAAGCCATTTCTTGAGTTGGGCTACCTTAGTCTCCGTCATGGATATTGCGCGATCAGATATCTTTTATCCGAGAAATTCAATCGCTCTCTGATGGAAGGTAGATTTCTTTATGCTAAGACATAAGCGAGCTTTCCTAAGCCGTTCCATTACCCTACGGACTAGGGAGACATGCTCCTCTATTGTCTCAGAGTAGATCAATATGTCATCCATATAGGCAATAACGTCTTCGTCTAGTAAGTCTCTGAAGACCTCCTTGATCACGCCTTGGAAAGTCGCTAGAGCATTGCATAAGCCAAAGGCATAACTGTGTATTCATATAACCCATATCGACATCGGAATGAGGTCTTCCCTTCCTCTCCTTCTGCCATTGGCAGAAGATAGCATCCAGTCTTGAGGGCCAACATAGTGAACACCTGAGCTTTCGCGAGTCTATCTCGGAGCTCATTCATTTACGGTAGAGGGTATCTGTTCTTTACCACTAGCTTGTTTAGTCCATGGTAGTCTATACATAACCGTAGAGTACCATCTGGCTTTGGTACAAAGAGAATAGGGGCAGCGGCAGAAGAACTTGACCTCCTTATCTTTCCCGTAGGTAGCATCTCATCGAGATACTCATGGAGGACCTTAGGCTCCTGTTCTGTTAAAGGATAAATTGGACTGAATGGTGTAGTTGTATCCGGAAGTAACTCCATCTTGTTATCATACTTCGAATGCTCCCGTAAGGATTCAATCCGCTGTTGGCTAAAGATATCCCCAAAGTCCTTATACTCAGGTAGGAGCTTCAGTCTAATATCCCCACCATCCTCATCCATGAACTGCGCCATTCTCAAGAGGTAAATTGAGTCAGCATCTTCGGCTAACATTTCCTCTTCAGTTATACATTGTAGACGTCCTTTAGGACCTAAACAATGTGCCTTACAATATTCTGATCTCCATCTCGGAATACCTTGTTTCCAGTCAACATCTGGATTATGGTCCCGCAACCATGACATTGGTAAATACGCATCAAACTTTGAGTTACCCATGTCGGCAACTTCAAATCGCATCTTGTTCACATGATCTCCAATGCGCATTTTCACCTCCTTGGTGTAGTAGGTACCTGACCCGGGTATATTATTACCACTAGCAGCTGAAATTGTACACGATACCGCTCGTCGCAAACATGGTATCAGGGCTTCCATAACCTAGCGAGTACTAAGGACTGGTCCTGTAACACCGCTATCTAATAAGAGCATAGCCTCAGTGATACTCTTTCTTGCTCCTTGTTTCTATTGAAGTCGTCCCTTAACTCGTATATACTTAGTATGTTTTGGAGGGTCTTATACCCTCAATGGCTTCGTAGGTCTCAACTCATTAACCATTTTGATGGGAGTATCGCTTGCCTTTCGACCCAAGGGCAGCCTCAACCGGTTGTGAAAGATTCAATAATTTAAATGGTCAGGAATGTTTACTATCACGCCTGCATGATTTCGGGAATTAAACCCTCCTCAGGTAAACTGGGAATCAACTTTGATTGCTTAATCAAGTCCCGCTTGACGTGGTAAACTTTAAGAACAAAAGACAATACATAACCATGGAAACTGTCCTAGCAACACGAACCCATAAGGAAAACCAATAACCTTGATCCTAGAAGGAAAACCCATGACAAAACAAATAAAAGAAACGCGACCCAGAACATCTAACATAACCAATATTCCTCCCCGGATTCAACCTGCTAGGGTTAGCACAGTATTTTCTTGGTTGCAGGTAATTACTTACCTCGCTTGTTCCCGGTAATCCAATGATTATCCGCTTCCTTTTCCTAGAGAATCATTAGTTTCTTGTAATTTCCTTTGACTTGATGACGGACTTACCTTAATCCGATTCCTCTGTATCAACCTCCATAATTTGTCGGGAGGCTTGACATACTTCGAGGAGTTGCTTATCACCAGCTGAAGAAGGAGCAGCGTCAATGCGTTTAACCTTCCTAGCATGACCCTCTTGAAGACCGGCCTCGTTAGGGGACGGCTTATTTTTTCCCGTTGCTGACTGAACAACACGGGAAGACGAAGTGCATTTCCGCCTGAAGTGGCCAGGCTACCCGCATTTAAGACATTTCCCAGACATGCGCCGTTTTTCAGACTGGTTATCCGGAATGCGCTTATGAGCGATAGCATACTCCTATTCTCCAACCTTAGGGGTCTTGTTTGTCTAGAAAGGTTAGGATTTTGACTTACCCGAACCCTTCTCCTTTTTCCGCTGCATCTTCGAGGAAGAGCCCTTATCACTAGCCTTGTCATTGGTTGAACTACCACGGTCATTGGCAACCGTTTTACCAAAGTTATCGTTGTCTTGAAGGGTATGGCCGACTTTGCGAAGTAGGTCAATATATGCACCGGCTTCGGTAGGATGGGGTTGTTTCAACGCCCATGCGCTTCTCAACTCAGAAGTGATCCCTATCCGAACTTTATCTATTATTTGCCTTGAATCGGTGTATTCGAGGCTGGCCCGAGGTCAACCACTTTATCAAGGTACTTGTCAACCCTCCTAGGCTTCATAGACAAACTCATCCATTCAAGAAGATTGCCATCAGGATCATCATGCCCACCAAAACTGGTCGCGAGCTGAGCGCGGAATCCTGCCTAGGTCCGCAGCTCACTGTCAGGGTTGAAGATGATACCCATCCACATCGCTTCATCTTCACTGATGTAACGATGCATACCAAATACCAGTTTTTGGCTGCACTTTCCAAGAGTAGGACGACCAAGCCAATCTTATCCATATCATCCAACCCGGATTTCTTGAAATAAGTGAATTGGACCTGGACATCCGACCGAAACTGTTTGGTGTTGGTAGTGTCTTCTTTAAAAGCCGTTATGTGACTTAATTTTCCCGGCTTCTTAGGCTTTGCCGAAGCAGAGGGCCCGCTGGTATTACGAGAGTATTCCCCTTCTCGATCTTCCAAGGAAAGCAGCTAACCTAGCCAACCGATGGTCATATCCCGTATTCTTGGCCTCATTCCAGTTGGGCTTTCGCCGTCCTAGGAATGGGGTAAGATCAGGTAGGGAGTCGGCATCATCGTCATAGCTATCAGAGGAACTGGAATCACCCAGATTCCTCCCTGCGCCAACGTTTCCGCCAGCTGGGGGAGCATTCCCACCACCATTGCCACCAGTATTTCTACTGTGGGTCTTCCCAGGGCGATTATATCCATCAAAGGATCCCTCATCACCACCCTGATCCCCAGCTTGGGTGTTACCCCTGGGAGGTTGTTCAGGGCTCTCGGGCGGAGGAGGAGGTATCGGGGTACTAGGCGTATCCTCTGCCGTTCACATACCTAAACGCAACAGATATTCAACAAAGGCCTTGCAAGAATAAGGATCCCTCGGTGGTCCCACATGTCCTCTTCGCCTACAAAACCGACAATTGGGTGGTGTTGGTTGACGAAGTGGGGCCGGGGGCTGAGCCGCTGGAGTCTCTGAAGGATGATCTGGGCGTACTACAGGCTCATTAAGACGCTTGGTTCAAGGAAAGTGATGCTGGTACCTCACATGACCCTCTGGTGAGAGATGATCTATGCGACGTTGACCTTCACACGGCCCCGTCATTGGTGTTAGTAGCAGAAAAACCAGCAAAGCCACCCGAGGTGTGTGGTCGCTCGGGAGTGAAGGCCGGATATACCTCGACCGAACGAGGTGGAGGGAACAGTGTCCCGCCCATTGAACCAAATAGGCACACTCCGATTGGCTTGACTGGTGCCGCAGGAGCCGGTGGTGGTGGTACCCATGTGGCGTTCAGTGTGATTGATGATGGTACATCATCACTTCCTGGAACTGGAGGGGGAATAACTTGGACAGTGGGGTTGGTCTTTGGAGTGGGTGGCTTAGGCGGATTACTACCAGTTGCCGGTGAAGTCTTTCGCTGTTTCCCAATTCTGGAGGGCCTAGAACCCGCACCCGGACAGGGAGTCCTAGTGGAGCATTTCCTAGTCATAGTCAACGACAAAGCTACCGCCACCTGCTCGATAAAGGGGTGAATTGAGAGCTCTGCTACAAGTGCCCTGTTACTTTGGCCTGAATCCAGAACAACCCCGCCTTCCGTTAACATCCCTTGATATTCCAGGTTCTGCAGAATCTGCATCAAAAGCTCCGCGTAGTGTAACCTGCGTTCCTTCGGCATCGGAGCTGCGACTGTCGTGATAACATCGCTTTGCGCATCTATCTGGTAACCCTCCTTGACTGCCCTTTCCAAGGCATGAACCCTGCTGTTGATGGCTTGCTGGTTGGTAACCAGTTGCTTGAAGCACCTCTGCTGTCCTCGCATCCAGTGGGCAGCCGCATCAACAATTTCTTGCTGAAAGATCCCCTGACACTCATCGTTCCAATATGGCATCTGAGTTTCCGCTGCCTTGATCTGCTGACCTACTTCAAGAAGAATGTAAGGGTTGATGAACTAATGGGTAAACTCTGCAAACGTGAACTCCGCAGGGCAATCAGCAGTAGATCCGGCCTGAAGAGGAGTCTGTGTAAAGGAGTGGAATAAACGCTCGCGGTCGGCGACGAAAACATCCTAACATTCTTCCTGAATGTCAATCGGTGCCGCCTGGATAAGTGTTGGCATAGCAAGCCATTCAAGACCACCTAGGTCTGCAAATATCAGAGCTCCTAAACAGAGGTCATGGGTCTGCTGCGCAGCACGGTCAATACTACCAAGGCTGGCAGACATCTTCCTTTCCACCCGATGCTTCTTGTACCAGACAAGTGACTCGTACTCGCAAGATATTCACTAAAATGGTCAATTAATTAATCAGAAGAGATTGAGTAAAGCGAAAAGTTTGCTTAATGATATACGGTAACGGGGGCTCTCTGTGGGACGATGGATCCCAAGGATGTGGGGGTACCAAAGCTTCCTTCGTACGCGAAATGAAGAACAAATATGTAAGAGACAAAATCTTAACATTGAAACTTAATATCGTTAAGCAACAGCTTTTACTCAATAAGTTCTCGAGAGCATAGTTGATTGTCTTAGGAGAAGAGATCTCACATATACTTAACTAGAATTATATTGCCAGCTCCTCTCCATCACTCCTAAGGTCACCACCAGCGCGAGCATGCCCATCGGCTCTGGGCCTCGGGCTAACATTCTAGCGAATGTCAGCCGGCTCTGCTAGTTAATTATCCGACGTGCAGTGTTCATGCAGTATCCTGATAGATGCATTTAACTACAGGAGAAAACTCTGCACATCGTTGTCCTGATAGTAGCGAACTAACAGCCTACTGATAAGCTAGTCTAATATTGAACTCACTGTCCCATTCGTATTGGTCTATTCAAGCCTCATAGACTACTATTACGTTTTCTTCAAGTCTATCGTCTTCTACTGTCTTCGACACTATAGCTTGGTCTATGGACTCCCTTGATGAGGGACTTAAGTCATTGGCTTATACGGGCGTAAGCGGCTGTCACTAACGATAAGCATCTCAGTCATGACAAGACTACTAAGATCTAGAGCTCGCCAACAAGCTCCCGATTTCTTACACCGTTTGGGAGATATATGGGAGTTGAAGGTTTACCACTTAACTCTGAAGCCTCCCACACTTCCGTATAACTTACATGCCTACCACCGTAGGCTTATAAGGATCAGTGCTGTATGCACTTAAGAATGACATCTCGTGTAACCATTCAATCGCCCCATGCCCCCTTATATATCCTGCGAACAGCTTCCCGTCAGAAGGAGGGTAACAATTTATACGGTATTAGGTAGCCGTTTTCAATCATATGCTTTTATTAGGAAACCAGCAACTGCCCTTCTGTTGGCCCATGACGGGGTGTCAGTACATCGGGGCCAGAGGGGGTGTTGGGCGCAGATTTTCCAATGTTCGAACAAGGTAAGATTTTCTTCGGTTCATAGCTCAACAACCGATTACGCGATTGAGCCCAGATTCGAACTTCCTACATAATCTTGCGTAAAAACATTATTATGACATTTCCCGAAACTTCGCGTAACCTTTTACGCTCAAGGTAGGGTAACTCCTATCCAAAAGCAGGGTAACCTCTTTGCCAAGGCAGGGTAACTATACTCCCTAAGGTAGGGTAACTACCTCCCTTAGGTAGGGTAACTTGCTAGAACTCTCAGAGACTTCCCTAACTTACAGAGTAGACTTTCCCTACCTACCCGGTATACCTTTTGTTGTTCGCAGTCTAAGCATTACCATTTGCTTTGCCTACATGGTAACCCTGTATCAGAGCTACTTGACTAGTCTAACCGTAACGCTCCCAGGTTCTGGTATGGGATAAGACTAATTCAACTGTAAGATTTGCTATGGTCGTTATAGCAACAGGGCCATGATCTTCGTGTAAGAGCATGTGTTTTCCGTGTCCTATCTGGTCTTGAATGGCCTGCCCTGCCAGCATTCTTGAAATCGTCCTTGATTAACATTGCGGAAGAATGTTGGATATGGTTGTTACCCACCAGCATTGTTTATTCCGATCATTTACACTGACCTCTCTTACGCCTGGATCTACCTCGGATTACGCGGAGAAGTTCAAATTCGTAGAGTTCATATGTAGGTTCATCGATCCTTACAATCGTCATGAAGTAAGCAAACAGATTAAGCGGGCAGAGATCCAAGTGGAATATTGGAACAAGGAATTCTAGCTGATCTTTCAGCAGGAAATTGTTAATGCCACTGATAACTGGATGCAAGGCCAGCGGAGGATATTCAAGCAATTAGTAGTTCAATAGCTAGTCATCAAAAATAAGCTTCAAGCTCTAGAGAAGGCGGTCAAGGAAGGTGCACAGATTGATGAGTAAAATGATGTTATTAGGACAGTTGCACCTCAGATGGCGAAGGAACCTTGGTTCCACTTCACAGACCATTTGACATAAATTCTACTGGACCAGAAATATCAGCGGTGATAAAGGAACCAGGTGTAGTTTTGGCTTTGCAGAAAAGAGTAAGGGCAATCTCAGCTGAGGCCTTACTTCACGCCTTAGTGGAGCTAGTTGTTATGGCGTTAGGTAGTACTAAGAAAGGTTTTACTAGCACTCACAGTCCATCTGTAGGCTCTAAGCCCTCCGGGGTCAGAAAAACACCCAGAGCTTCACCAGCAACAGGTAGCAACGCACCTAAACCCCAAGCTTCAAAGGACAACCCCACTGTCCAAGTCATTCTCTCATTAGTTGCGGAAGTAATGATGAACTGTCAGGAGCCACATTGAAGTCCGTATGGGTACCATGGCCACCCACTCCCGTCGTCCCTCTAAAGCCAACCGCGGGGAGCCCCATTGGCTCAATGGGTAGAACCCTGCTTGCTTCACGACATTCGCCTGAGGCGGACACGGTCTTTACTCTGTGGCACCCGCAAACCATAGTGGTTTCGCCGGCTTTCGGCTAGGAACACCAAGTACAGTGTCATGTGAAAATTAAGGTCGCATAGGACAGCTCAGTCCTGATGGTTGGCTTAGATATCATCATCACTTTCCTTGTACTAGGTGTCATGACGAGCGTCCTGTGCGCCCAGATCGTTCAACAGAGACTCCTGGAATTCCACCCCTGGCCCCACCTCCTGAACCAAGACCACCTGAGTGTAGGTTTTGTAGGCGAAGACGAGATGTGGGACCATAGAGGGATCCAGACTCACGTGAGGACTTTCTGGAATACTTGTTCAATTTAGGTATCGGAAAGTCAAATCATGCTCCTAGTACCACTATACCTCCTCCTCCACTTGAGAATCCTGATCTACCTCCAGGCAATACAATCCAAGCTGGAGGACGGCAGGTTCATGCAGACTGCTTTGAAGGATATAATCGCCCTCAGGAGACCCGCAGTGAATACACTTGAGGCGACGGTGGTGGGACCCTTCCTCCACCAGGAGGAAATGATTTGTTGGAGGAAACACGCCTGATTTTAGTTCCTCCGACAAATCCGATGTTGACGCCAACTGCCTACCTGATCTTATCCCATTTCGGGAAAGGCGAAAGCCTAACTGGAATGAGGCCAAGAATAGGAGCTTTGACAGTCTCTTAGCTAAATTAGCTACTTTTCTTGGTAGAGCGAGTAGGCGAAGCCAGTGTGACTCCTGCTGGCCTTCTACTTCAGTAAAGCCCAAGAAGCCAGAAATGTTAGGTAACATAAAGGATTTCGAAGGATATACTACCCACACCAAACGATTTCTCGCAGACGTCGACGTACAATTTATTTATTTCAAGATGACCTGTTGGGATAATATGGATGAGATTGGCTTGATTGTCCCACTCTTGGAAAATCCAGCCAAAAAATGGTACATAGGTATTCATCGCTACATTCATGAGGATGAAGTCCGATGAATGGGTATCATCTTGAACCCAGATGATGAGCTTCGAACCTATAAGTGGTTCACTGCGTGACTAGAAATCAGTTTTGGTAAGCACAGAGATTATGATCGTAACCTTGGCGAATGGATGAATTTGTTTATAAAGCCAGGTAAGTTAGACAACTCCCTCGATAAAGTAGTTGACCTAGTGGCCAGCCTGGAATAAACCAATTGCCTGCAGATAATAGATAAAGTTCAGAGAGTGATTACATGTGGTATGCGAAACGCATGAGCATTAAGGCAACCACATCTGACCCATGTCTGAGCATATATTGATTTACTTCGGAAGGTTGGCCCTACCCTTCCGGATAACGCTAACTTCAGTAAAACGATTACCAAAGACCACCATTGTTCAAGTTACACCAATGTTAGTGATAAGGACAATTGCTCAATGAAGCATCCGAAAAAGGAGAAGTGTTCGGGTAAGACGAAATCCCAATCCTCTCAGACCAACAAGACCCGTAAGGACGATATATCTGCACCTGCCATAGCTGATAAAGGCATTGCTGATAACCTCGTTGGGACACGGTGTAAGTCTGCGCCAAGCTCTAAATGCCTGCAGGCTGGCCACTTTTAGTGGAAATAGATCTCCCCTTCTCTGGTCGTTCACGTATCAAAGAGAAAGAAGTAAGTGAACTACTAACGAGCCTGGTGTTACGAGTAACCAACTCAGAGCTCAGTAGAGTATGGTTAAGCGCTAGGTTGTGATAATGGAGTAATGTCAGGAAGCCTTCATAAGAACAATAAGCAAATACTTAGTACGCTAAAACTACTAAGAGTATCAAGTTTAGATAATACTTGGTTATATTGATAAGATCGCTTCTGCGTTGCTTGTTCGCTAATAGCTGGGGGGGAACTCTTGTATTCATATCCCGCGTGAGTTTCCGCGGCCTATAAATTGAATATCTATACTAACTAAGTACCTCCTGCTATATCTGCTGTATCTTTTATCTTATCATCCTGAGTGCGAACACTTGTAGATCCTGAATACTTCCCAGCTTCTGGTCTTTCAGCTATTATAACTCCGTCTTACGGCGAGTGTGCTAAACTCCGCCAATGGAAAGTTAACGATGCCTTTGCCATATAAGCTTATACAGGATATGCCCCCCAAATGCGAACATACCAGTCGTTCCCCTGCTACCATGGTGACCAGTCTCAATATCAGACAACGTGACAACACGGCGACAACACTGCATTATCTTCATATAGAGTTGGTAGGCATCGTAGTCTATTGCTTTTTTGATTTGCCTAGCAGGATGACCTTGTAGCTACATCTTATCAACTCCCATCCATTCCTGTAGACCTATGACTACTCATAGTCAGTTAATGTGAAGTATCATCTATTTCTGATTCAGTAGGTTTTTCTGTTCTCTCAGATACCCTTTGTATTATATGCTTGATTCCAGTTGTACGAACGGGGCACACCGCCCTTCTGATTTATCCTGCGAACAGCTTGCGGTTGGATGGACAGCGACAATGTATAAGGTGCTACAGGGACGCTGCCAATTGCGCAATTTTTGCTGGTACCTTAGCAACTTCCTACCTTACATAGAGGACGTCCGGGCACTATATCGGGGCCAGGGGCGGGTGTTGGAATTACATATTCCTAACAGCTGGTATTTGTGAGGCACTGGATAGCAAGGTTACACGCATTGAAGCTTCCCCTACTCCAGCTGGCGATAAGAAACTCCACTAAGTCCGTCAAACCTCCGCATAGATGATAGGGGTAGATATGAATGAATAAGACCAAGGTAAGTCCATCACTAAGAGTTATGTAATACGAAAAACCAATAAGTCCCTAGACAAGGGGAGGGACCAATCATTGGATTAGTAGGAACAAAGGTGAGGCAAGTAGTTACTTGTGTCGAGGAAAATGCCTTGTTAATCTTATTAAATTAAAATTTCTAAGGTGGAATCTTGGTCAGCTGAGATGTTCTAGGCTGCTTTTCTAGTATTTCTTTTGTCATGGGTTTCTTCTTTTCGTATCATCATTATCTTAGGTTTTCCTTATGAATTCGCGGTGATGGGAGAGTTTCCATGGTTATGTATTTGAGTTTTTCCTGAAGTTTGCTACATTAAGCTGCACTTGATTAAGCAATGAAAGTAGATTTCCAGTTTACCTGAGAAGGGTTTAATACCCGAAATCCTACAGGTGTAATAGTAAACTTTATAAGCCATGAAAATTATTGAAGTTAATTCAAGAGATGTTTTGGCCACGCTTGTGTCGAAAGGCGAGGGATACTACCATAAAAATGGTTCATGAATTAAGACCAACAAAGCAATTGAGGGTGCAAGACACTCCAAAACATGCTATCGGTATCGGTGTAGGGGTACAACTTCAAGGTCAACTAGTTGCAAGAAAGAGTATGGCGGAAGCTACTATCTTATCAGATAGTGGTGCTACAGGACAAGTCCTTAGTACACGGTAGGTTAAGGAAACTCTAATACCATGTGTGCGACAAGCATTATCTCATCCAATCTCAGATGCTCGTAGTAATAACATAGTTGGGTCATGAACCCACTACGCCAAGGAGGCAAAGATGCACATTGGAGATCATGTGAACAAGATCTCCTTTGAAGTAGCCAACAAGATTAACTGAAAGTTTAATGCGTACTTACCAATGTCATTGCCCAAAGAGCATAATCCAGATATTGACTGAAAGCAAGGTATTCTGACTTGGAGATCAGAATATTGCAAGGTACATTGTTTAGCTCCTAGGAGAGGTCTACAATTTATAACCAAAGGGGAGATATTAGCCGAAGATGCTAACTCGGTATACCTCTTGGGAATGGCACAGTTCACTGATAAGGATGGGGAAGATATCAAGCTTAAGCTCCTACCTGAGTAGAAGAACTTTGGTGATATCTTCAGCCAACAACGGATTGAATGCTTACTGGAACGTGCGAAGTACGATCACCAGAGCGAGCTACATCCGACTTCAACTCTGCCGTTTGGGCCGATTTATCCTCTATCGGAGAAGGAACTTAAGGTCCTACGTGAGTCTCTTGATGAGATGCTACACACGGGAAAGACAAGAAGATCAAGTTCTCCAGCGGCCCCTCCCATCCTGTTCGTGCCAAAACCTGTTGGTACATTCCGGTTAGTTATAGACTACGGGGGACTAAATAAGACAACTGTGAAGAATAAATATCCGCTACCGCTAATTAATGAACTCAGAGATAGACTCTGGAAGGCTCGAGTATATACTAAGTTGGACCTCAAAAATGGACATTACCTTCTCCAGATGGGTGAAAGAGAGGAATGGAAGACTGCATGCCCATGTTGGTACGGTTTATATGAATACACAGTGATGGCTTTTAGGTTATGCAACGCCTAGGCAACATTCCAGAGCTGGATCAACGAGGTCTTTCGGGACCTATTAGATGAAGATGTTATCGCCACTATGGATGATATAATAACCTATTCGGAGACAATGGAGGAGCAAGTCTCTCTTGTTTGTAGAGTAATGGAAAGCCTTAGTAGGGCTCGGTTGTGCGTTAGCATTAGGAATTCAACCTTCCATCAAAGAGAGGTTGCATTTCTGGGATATGGGATTTCAAATCCTGGTATATCAATCACTGGGGCAAATGTAGCCAAGCTCAAGATATGGCTACCACCAAGTAGTCTCCTTGAGGTTTAAAGTTTTACGGGATTTGTGAACTTCTATTGATGGTTCATTGAAGGATTTAGCAAGATTGCAAAAGCTCTTACTATCCTGACAAAGAAGGATATAAAATTCTTATGGACACCTGCATGTCAAGGGGCCTGGGATTTTGGAAGGAAAAATCTACCACAGGACCTATATTAGTAGACTTTGATCCTGTGTGTCAAACGCGATTAGAAACCAATGCTGGTGACTTTACACTAGAAGCCGTATTGTCCCAATTGTGTGTGGATGATAAATGGCATCCAGTAGCCTTCCATAGTAGGAAGTTCACTCCGGGAGAGATAAATTATGCTGTCCCTGACAGGGAAATGACTGCGATTGTAGCAGCATTCAAAAATGTGATCCTTTGTTACGGTTAGTAGCAGATCAGATTACCATCTATACTGATCATAAGAACTTAGTATATTTCAATAGTACCCAGATTTTGAACCGTAGGCAACATGGGGGTGCTGAATATTAACAACCGTTCAACTTCCATGTAGTTTACTGGGAAGGAAGATCGAATGAAAAGGCTGCTGAACTGTCTAGGCGTAGGGACGGCTGCCGTGAAGGGTAGCGTAATTCTCAATCAAATCCCATTCACAGTTTTTTCCGTCCTGGAAAATGGGTAGTTCAACAGAAACGACACATCTTACTACCACAGGTGTTACAGGCATGCCAAGGATTTCGGTTATAGTACATGTGCCTGGAACAGCTCAAGCAGGCTGCTAACAAGTACAAGAAATACTTGAAGTTCTTGAACGTGGTCAAGGAAGCGACCAAGGAGGTCAATCCTCACCTAACGATTGAGAAAGAGCTAATCCTGTTCTAGAACCGTTGTTATATACTGGTGGATGAGGCGTTAACAAGTACGATCATGGAGGCTGAACATGATTCTTGCTTAGAGTGGCACTTTTGGGACATTCAAGACTTTGGTTAATATTAGGGCAAACTTCTACTGGCCTAAGAGAGATGAGTATATCGCGTAATACGTGCGCACATGTGAGATATGTTGGCGTAGCAAGACCTCAAGGCAAAAGCAGTTTTGATTACTTAAACCTATTGAGGTACCACTGCGACCATGGAAGGCAATTTCCATGGACTTATAGTGGCATTACTGGAGTCAAAAGATTTTGCAAAAATCTGCATCTAAGTAGACAGGTTTTCGAAAATGGCCATTTAATACCATTGGCAACGGAAGTACCTACCCTGGATTTAGCCCTTATGGTCCCAAAAGAGGTTTGGCAGTTCCATGGACTACAAGAGTGTATAAGATCGGATCGAGATAGCCGCTTCATCTATAAGTTTTGGACGAGCTCTATGAAGTTGTTAAGAGTAAGGCAAATTGTTTCCGGGGCCTTTTACGCGAAGACTAGTGGCCAAACTAAAACAGTAAACCACACTGCAGAACAATACCTTTAGAATTATTTTTCCTATCAGCAGGGCAATTGGGCTGAGCTTCGCCTGTTAACAGAATATGCTGATAACGCTTGGACGGTAGAATCGATAAAGGTGTCCTCCCTCGAGATCAATTATTGGTTTAATCCGGAAACAAATGGGTCCAGGTCCATATCGGAGAGTCAAAGCATACACCCTAGCAGTGAGCTAGTGGTTAAGGACTAGGAAGGAACATGAACGGAGATCTGAGATACTTTACATAAGGCTCAATAGAGGCAACAGAAATGGTAGGACTAGAAATGATAGCCAGCACCGGAATATACAAGGTTGAGAAATGTTAACGCTAGTCAGGCTAAACAGACAGACCAGGTGACATTGAATCGAAAAACCATAAGCACAAAGTAACCATGGGAGAAGGATGCTCATCGTATGTTGCGACCAGTTGTGGTCTTACGCCAGGTTGGTTCTGGAACCTATGAGATTCAGCTCCCTGCATGATAGACTATACACTCAGTCTTCAATGTTGGTCTTTCAGAATCATGTAGGGCGGAATCAACTGGCAGACGTACAGTGGAGGTACCAATTCTCGATATGATAGACAATGAGTCTAGTTATGTTATCGGAACCATCCTTGAAAACCATGGCTATCGGAGAGCTCGACAAAAATTCCCCTAACGATTTGTCCACTACCTAATTGCTTGGAGAGGTTATCGTCCTTAGGATAACTCCTGGGACCCGTATGAGAGGTTGCCTGCAACATGCAAACAGTCTCTCGTAGATTTCCATAAAAGATACCCATCGAAACCTCAGGATCATCTGGTAGTAGACTGGGTGACAGAAAATAAACAAAAAGCCTAGTGGCAGAGGACAACCATAGAGAAGGGAGGGGTGATGTAAACACCCTCCTGGGCCTTGCTGTAGACCTAGTCTTATCCCATGCTGGAGTCCGGAAGTGTTACAGTTAGGCTGGTCAGGTAACACTACCCAGGGTTACCATGTAGACTAAGGAAATAGTAATGCTTAGGCTGTAAACTAGGAAGTGTACAAGTAGGATGGGAAAAGTCTACGAAGTGGGTTACAAAGGTCACAGATGACTCTGGCGAGTTACCCTACCTTAAGGAATATAGTTGCCCTACCTTGGCAAGGTGGTGACCCTACCTCTGCACAGGAGTTACAGTACCTGGGGCATAAAAGATTATATGAAGTTACGAACGAAATCATCGGATTGTTCATTACGTGCGATTATACTGTAGGTTCGAATGTGTGCTCCAGCGGGTAAGCTATTGTTTAGCTACGAACCGAAGAAAATCTCCCCTTACACGATCATTGGAAAACTTGAGTCCAAAACCCGCCTCTGGTCCTGATGTACGGACAATGGGTCCAGGGCGAACTGAAGGGTAGTTGCTAGTTTACTAGTAAAGGTCTATAATTGAAGACTGTGGCATGATATGTATAGGTAGTTGCTGTCCAGTCGACAGGAAGCTTTTCGCAGGATATTTGAGGGCGTTTGGAGCGTTGTAATGGTCATACAAACAGGTATACTTGAGTGCATACACTACTGATCCTTATTAGCCTCCGGCGGTAGGTATGTAAGGCATGCCTGAAGACCAGGAGGCCTCTGGTTCAGTCGGAGACTGGCGACTTGCTTATGTTCCTGGAAGGCTGTAAGATATCTAGAGGTTGGTAGCAAACTCTCAATCATATTAGTGTTATCTTGGTAGATGTACTAAACATCAGACGCTGCGGGTAGCGCAGGAATGGGCCAATGACTTAAGTGTCTCATCACAGGAGTCTGTAGACCAAGCTATTGTGTCGAAGACAGTAGTAGCCGATAGACTTTCGGAACGTAGCAAGACCATTAAATCGTAGTCTACAGCACTTGCATAAACAAATACGTAAGGGACAATGAGTTCAATATTGGACTAGCTTATCATCGATCTGTTGGTCCGCTACTAATAGGTCAACGATGTGAAGAGTTTTCTCCTACACCTTCATGTATCAAGATACCGCATGAACACTTCACACCTGATAATGAACTATCGGAGTCGGCTAACATTCGCTAGAATTTTAGCCCAAGGCCCGGAGGAGACGGGATTAGTCAAAATGGTGATGAGCTCAGGAGTGATGGAGAGCAGCTGGCATTATATGATTCTTGTTAACTATATGCGTGACCTCTTCTCCTAAGACGATCAACTATGCTCTCAAGAACTTCTTGAGTAAAGCTGCGGCTTAACGATATTAAGTTTCAACAATAAGGTTTCTCTCGTACTTATTTATTATTCTTTTTGCGTACAAAGAAAGCTGCGGTACGCCCGCATCCTTGTGATCCATCTTCTCACAGGGAGCCGCCGTTACACAGCGGGGGTAACGGATATTAAAGGAAAACTGTTCACCTTTTTGGTGAATCTACCAGAACAGATACCATGTGGTAGTGGGTTGATTGACTCTAGAATGAGTCCGCATTCATGTGCAGATAGGAATCGATTTCTATTTTATACCGGTATCAGTGAGGAGTGTTTAATCACTCCTGCAGATGGAACCAAGATACAGGCAGAAGAATTCAGGGAGGTAGTGGTATCGACTAAGGCGTGAACAATAAAGCTTACTGATGTTTGGTATGTTCCATATATTCACGGGAGTTTGATATCCATTTGAAGAATCATGGACCCTGGGTACACGCTTGAATTTCGCACAAAATATTATACGATCAGTAAAGGAAGCATAAAGTCGCAGCTTGGACAGCATGAAGAAAACTTGTATTACCTCATAGGACTTGCAGGTACAAGGGGAAATCGCGACATGTCGAACAAGGCAAATATAGGATGTGGATGCAACCAATCCTGGGAGGGGACAGTGGAAACCTGACACCTGCGATTGTGTAATCGCAAAATAGACTAGACATCAGCACTGAACATTTCCTCCCGAATTGAGGATATGAATATTACCAACAAAGAAGGGATCGATTCACGGATGTGTGGAGTATGTGTAAAAGGACGTCAGCATCAGGAGGCAACAACACGAGTAAGAGAGTAGGCACCCGAGATCCTTACTGTGGTACATTCTGACTTGTGTCCTCCAAGGGAGACCACTAGTCCGGACGGCGACGATATTGTATAACATTCATCAATGAGAAGAGTGGAAGAGTTAGTATTGTGCTACTTGGGACCAAGGACGGAGCTCTGGCGGCATTTGAAATGTGCAGAGTAAGAGCTGAAACAGAAGGTGGGAAGGAAATTGAAATATTCCATGGTGATGGCAGGGGTAAATTCGTCAACCAACAATTTAGGAACTACCTAAAGGATGTAGCAATTCGCCGTGTCTTCAGTCCACCATATAGTCCCACCCAGAATGTGTTGAAGATTATGGATGACCTGGCACCTTTTTCGTTTAACTACTGCATTAGTGTTAGTTGCAACCTGTTCTTTCTTCCTGCTTGCATCATTTCTACTCTTACATCTCTTGGATCTGGCCGTTCTGTGGACGGTGAGGAAACCTAGAGGTAGAAAAGCGGTAATTGCTTGTTAGTAAGTATCACGATTGAGTTCCTATTTCTACCTCACTAACTCATGGCTATTTCTCCTCCCACGTGTTCAATTGCTCCGCTGCCGCACAGATGAAGGTTAGCTTGAGAATAATTATCATCTCACTATTGCAAAACACTCTATTTCATCACCACGGTTATTGTCTTAAAGTCTACCTACTTCGAGTTTAACCACTCAAGCTGTGCTTCCATATCGAACAGATTGGACTGGCTGAGTGTAAGAATCAAACCTTAGTGGAGAATACTAGATGCATATTAGAAGATGCGAATCAGCGGAAGGAGTTTTGGGGACATGTGATATTTACGTAGCACATATTCATAATCGCGTCCCATCATGAAGTCATCGTGACATGTCACCACTACAACACTGGACAGGAAAACAAGCAGGAGTTGGGCATCTCACAGGTTTTGGAAGTACAGCTTAGGTACACATTCTGAAGGAGCTGAAGTAGAAACTAGATTAGAAATCAACCAAATGTGTACTGATCGGATATGAAGAGAAGGCGGGATCCACAGTATATCAGCTCTATGACACTGACAACAAAGCCACAGCTTTATCACGCGATGTCATGATTAAGGAATCACGAGACAATTCCAACATACAACCTAGACCTAGGTTTATGATCGACTGGACACCAGCGTCTGAATCCTGAAGTACGGAAGGCATCACTTGGGAGAACTAGTACGCAGAATTGGACAGCAAAATACCTGCAGCAGATCGTCCAATCAGTTCTGAAACCAGTGCCACTGATATAATGGATACCATTGTGGTGTCCAGCCTGCAGACGCAGAACGCACCAGATGGAGAATGTGCAAAGCAATCTCGAAAGCAGCATACCAGATAGCTGGAACTGAGAGCGAGGCCTCCAGAGATCTGGATGACAACGCAAGCCAATTGAACTATTTGGCACGTTAGGGAATATGGCACTCCTAACCTATAGGGAGGAAGTGGAGCCTAGTCCTAAGCAGAAGTATTAACCAGTGCGGACAAAGAATAATGGAAGTAAACATGGGAGTCAGAAGTGAGTTCTCTCGCGAAGAATAATACCTCGGTTCTACAGGAGCTTACGGTAAATGGAACAGCAAGCGGCCATCACTGGCTACTTAAAGAGCAAGACGATCAGCGCTACAAGGTCCGACTAGTTGCAAAGTGTTATAATTAGCAACTGGGAACACACTATTAGGAGACATTTACACCTGTAGCGAAATTTACCACTATCTGGCTACTACTCGTGGCAAGTTGTGAGAGTGATTGGAAAGTAGAAGGAATGGATGTTAAACCCTCCACGGTCATCAGCGAGCTGGAAGAGACAGTATATATAGAAATCCCAGAAGGACCATTGATTCCTACAGAGAAGAATTCGGTAGTGTACTGTCGTCCATTGTTCCCAACCGTCGCGTCCGCACGCCGGGGCCCCGGCGTCCTATACTCCCATCCGTCCGGGGCAGTTTGGGTAAAGTCGGCCGTCAACGGCGTCCGTCTTTTGTAAACACCACAGGACTGTAGGTTGACGGGCGGGCCCTGCAGTCTTTTTGGAAATGATAACTGACGAGAGGGCCCGGCAATCAAGAGTAAGGACGGGCGTCATCTGTAGGGACCTACCATCACCAGCAGGGCGCGGCCATCATGAGCAAGGACTGGCGTCACCTGCAGGTACCTACCGTCAGCTGCAGGGCCCGGCCGTCATGAGTGAAGAGGGGCGTCAGCGTAGGTACTTACACCCTCCTCCATGTTACCGGTGTCCTGTGCATCGATGGGTGCCACCTGTCCATCGTAGATGCTACTTACAGATCCTGGCCACTCCTATCATAGCATTGTCGTCATATGTATCTCGATTCCCAATATCTATTAGGAAAGTCATAGCTCTACAACCACACTTATGCAGAATCAAATATATAGACCAAAGATACGACAATTTCCTGTTTTGAAGTGTTTTATCAATAATGCTGAGCTCACTCATCTCGGTCTCACACTACTTAATCCTTTCACCAATTTTTCAAAGCCAAACAGATACATTGAGATGATAACCAATAAGAGAATGAAAATCCAAGACGTAGAGAGAAGTAAGAGAAACCAATTCATCCAACCAATCCATTCCATCAATCAACCTCGTTCTATGTTTCCACTGTCGGAGGCGGTGGTGGAGATGCCGCTGCTCTTGCCGGTTGAGATCGTTGGCACCGATAGATCCCCCCATGAGGCAGGTGGTCTGGGAGCAGACAGAATTCCCTGCCGTTCGGTGGCCAACGACTCCCCAAATCTAGGCAGGCTATTCGTCCTTCAGGCATGAAACTGGAATGCCATCCCTGACAGTATTTTTCAATGCAACGTAGTGGTGCATGTTTGCCGGAGACGTTGCCTCCTCTGAGTAGTACTTCCATCGCTTCCTCAGGCCAGTTGTTGGCAGCTTGTGAGTCTGGTGTTTGGCCAAGATTACTTAGATTGTCGTGGCTGACATTCTCTCATCTGAGTAGTAATTTCACCGCTAGCTCACACTAATTGTCAGAATCACACAAAAGTGGCACTTGACTCTTGTTATCACAGATTTTGGAGCTTGGTAAGATGTACGAATGCGGGGTAGTGATGAAGTGAAGTAGGGTAAGTAGTAGAGAACGGTGGGGTAAAGGAGTCAAGAAAGGTGGGGTTAGAGTGGTGAGACGAGTGGGGCCGGGTGCTGAGTGTGTTCGGCCAATGTTAGCTAGCTTGCTGGGACTGCTGTCGTCCCATTCGCACCACATCTTCGCCCATGCCCTGTGCCCATCATAAGCAGCCCGCCAGAGTTGTGTTCGGCCCTCCTTATCTGGTTTGACGGGGTTGATGTTATCTCGTTCAACTACTATTTTCGCTACTCCTGTTTGCTTGCTGTAAGCAGCCCAGAAGAGTAGTGTTCGGTCTTCGTTATCTGGATTGTCAGGGTTGACCCTGTCTTGTCTGAGTAGTAGTTTCACTGTGCTCTCTTTCTCATGGAAATCGGTCTGCCGGGGTAGTGTTTAGAGGACTTTGTCGCTGGCCTGAGTCTCCGTAGATGCCTCCTTTTCTTGGTGTGTGTGGTTGTTTCCACACACTTGGACAATAGGAACAGGGTATTGGTTTGCTGATTCCTTTGGTAGTTGATGCCCTCTGGCATGTGGTAGTTTGCGCATCATTAGGGCTGGGCACTGCAGAATATGGAGCGTTATGAGATATCCGGATGGTTCCACAGTGTTGAGAGCGTAGGTCGCGTGTATCTCCTTTGGGTTCCTTGAGCTTCAGGAGGGGTTTTGGGTTTGACAGAGATGTATATCGCTTTTGTTTGTTACTTCATACTTTGTCTGCAGACGAGAAAAAAAGTATATGCTATGAGGGTAGAACAATAGACTGTGAGATAGGAAATGAGCACTGATGTGATATTGGGGTGTCTTTAGCGTGGTTCCCGGCACAGAGCTTTTGTTTTCGTTAGACTATGGCCGGCAGGCAGGGAAGATAATTGAAGGTGCAATTGGGGTATGAGAGTGGTCTGCTGACCCGAGTATTGGCTTAGGGTGTGCCCTGAGCGCTGCTGTGATATCTGAGTGTCTTGAGCATGGTCTAGGGTAGAGAGCCCTCGCTTTAGTTGGGGTATGGTCCATAAGTAGGGCAGATAATAGTGGGTATCATTAGGGCATGAGAGTGGTCTGCCAACCAGTGCACCGCCGCGGCACCATTATATCCTGAGCGTGATTGCGGGTAGAGCCATTACTTTGGTTGCGGGGTGGCCTGCAAGCCAAGAAGAAAATTCAGGATGACAGGGAGGTATAAGAGTGGTCTGCTGACCTGAGGACTGCTGTGCGATCATGGTATCTTGAGTGGGATTCAGGGTAGAGAGCCCTTACTTTGGTTGGAGTGTGGCCGGCAAGCCAGGAAGGGAAATTGAGGATGGCATTGAGGTAGAAGAGTAGTCTGCTGACTCGAGCACTGCTGTGCTATTGCGGTATCTTGAGTAGGATTCAGTGCAGGGAGCCCTTACTTTGGTTGAGTCAGGCCAACAAGTGAGAAAGGAAATTGGGGATGCTATCGAGGTATAAGACTTGTCTATAGCCCGCCTACTGTAAGGCAAACGTATACAATGTAGGAATTCTGATGCTGCTCGGCATGCTGGCCATACGCATTGGACCTGCACATATGCCACTTGCACACACATACCCTATCTAGCAATGGCTCATGACGAAGTAGTTTCTGACACACGAATTTGAATAGGTAAGCTCTCCCTCGACCAGTTCTTTCAGGCTGCTTGGCATGTTCTCCATAGGCGCTGCCTACACCATTGTGATTCGAAAAACCTTTCAGTATGCGCTTGCCGGTTGGTAAAGGAAGATTCGGCCGTGCGTACGCTTTAGAGGTGGAGGAGTTTTTGTTGCTATGTATTGTTAATCACCGGCGCTTACCCCGGAGCGAGTCTTGGAGTTTGTCCCGCAGTTATTTCTCTTGGTCTAGTAGGTGTGTTTTTTGTCGGTGAGAAATTGTATAATGGTGGATATGAAAAGCAGGGTAGTTGTTTTGGGAAGGTGGAAAGATGTGCAAACATCGGCTGTGAAGGAGGGATCGGAGAGAAGAACGTAAAACCGCGGTGAGATTTGTACCGGAGAGATTGAGGGAGAATATTAGTGATGGTTGCATAGGCAAGAAGACCGGAGGACCGGTGAAGGAAGCGAGATGAGGAAGATCCGGTGAGGAACATCGGTCGAGAAAGGAAAGGAAGGTGGGGTGCACAATGAGCAACATGGTGAAAATAGGATCAGCATAAGACTCCCGGGAAAGTCGTTATTTGTATATAAGGGCCCCGGTGACCCACCATTGTTGAAGGAGCAAGTCGCCAGTTGTTTATTCTTTAAAGTCAATTCTTCGTCTCTCTATCACGGTCCTCCTGGAAGAAAAGTTCTTACATACTCGATCAATTCCACTCCCATATTTTGTTAGGTTATGAGCCCGGGAAGCGCATCGGAACGATCAACTTGAATACGCATCAGAGACGATAAATACAACAATGTCAACCGAGCCCAGTGTTACCGCTCCTGACCATGGGAACGCCAACCTCCAAACGACTTCGCTCACACAGTCCATCGAGAAACTAGACGGATTGATGGCCATGGGCCAGAGCAACTATAATTCTTGGCGATTCAGGATTATATGAATCCTAAAGGAGAAAGACTTGTTAGCGGCAATTGAGGGAGGAACAGTTAGTACCGAGAAGGATGATCAGGCATTTACCCTCCTTACGCACAACATTAAAGACATACAGATACCATACATCCAAAATGCTACCACCGCAAAAGACGCATGGATGGCCCTTAATGAGGTACATCAGGGAATTGGTACCAGCGGGCGCATGGTCTTGTTACAACGGTTGTGGGCTTTGAAATTGCCCGAAGGGGAGGATATGGCCCAACATCTAAACCAATTTAGAGAGTGAGCCAACGAGTTACAAAGTTTGTCAACTGAAGGAAAGGGAATGGATGATAGTGAGCTAGTAACTATCTTGACCCTGAGCTTACCCCAATCTTACGAACCGCTCGTTATGGCTCTCCAGTCATGTGCGGACAAGATCACTTTCGATATAATGGCAGGACGCCTACTACAAGAATCTGCAAGAAGGCATATAGGTCAGGTTGCAGAAAAGGGTTCGGGAAACAGTACCTCTTCATCAACTGCATTTGTGGCAAGTAGACAAGGCAGTGAATCTCGATTTCCACGCGGTCGAGGAAGATTTCACGGATATGGTGGCGGGCGTGGAGGATTCGGGTTGCGAGGCAGAGGTCTTCA